>JACXGM010032325.1:0-12670 GCA_016801145.1 Umbra pygmaea | reverse complement strand
TTCACATCTTTAAAGAAATCTTGCACTTGCACAATCATTGGTTCAAAAAACAAATTTACTGTGAAATACCATTGAAACATAACTATAGATCACCCAAACACAAGCAACCGATAGTTTCACTGTGTCAGTGTTCGTACAATCATTAAATATTGTAGAACAAAATAGGTGATACAGGTTTCATTATGGTACTACATGTACAATAAACACATATCTGTGTACTGCAGTGGTAAAGAGAATACAGACATAGTGGAATCAATGAACAAAGTGTGTAATATATTGGTGCAAAACACTACAGTACAATCACAACAGAGGTTTATTTGGATCAAAGCAAAAATAATTAGCTATGAAATAGAAAAGAAAAGACAGTACTGTAAAACTTCAAATGCAGTGTTCCTCAACTTGCTTGCTTGTACTGTAAGGAACAAAACAGGATTGATTATTGTACTTCTACATTGCCATCAACTCTGTCTTGTGGATTTGGCCACAGGTTCTCATCTACATCACAATGGATGTTTTCATTAGCCAAACATCTTGGAAAAAACCTTCAGACATGGCGAATCCAAGCCTGACACTGGTCTGCTGTGATGTCATTGCAGGCGTCATCCATAGCCTGGAGAAGAGTGACTTGTTCATGAGGGTGCCTATCACGAACCTTCCATCTCCATGCAGATAAAAATTCCTCAATCGGATTAAGGAAGGGAAAGTAGGGAGAGTATTATTTACTCATTCCACAACGTGCACTCAATCATCAGTAACGAGTTGGCAGATTTGGACAAGAAATTACAAGGGCCTGCATCTATACAGTGCAGTACTGTCAATACTGTAAATAGTCTGAAAAGGTGGTACAGTATTTTAGGGCTATAGACACAGTGGCTGATTACGGTAATCATTACAGTATGGTACTGTAAAACATTAGGCTACATCCATGGATATTGTAGTCTAATTGGTTCATGTTACTGTAAGCATTACAGTTTGATACTGTAAAACATTAGGCTACATCCATGGATATTGTAGTCTAATTGGTTCATGCTCCACGCTAAATGGTCACAATGAACCTCATTATCTTGAAACTTTCCTTATTTACTGTCAACATGGAATATTGTTTGTCTGTTTCCATACAACTATGCATTAAGAGTACTGCAACAGTTACTTATCATTTTGAGCAGTTGTATCAGTGGATAGTTATATCATCGTAAGGAAAATGAATAGAGACTCATTTGAAATGTAATGTGTGACTTACCTTTTGAAATAGTAGTACATTGATGTTAAGTTGTATCAAATTGAACAGGTGATTTTTTTTTAAATGAACAGATGATCTAAGTTGTATGTGTATTGTATCCAAGCAATTGAGTAAAGGGTTAGAGTTTTGAAAAATGTGCATTTTGATCATTGGTTGTGAGTTTTGTGTCTAGAGTTGTGAAAAATGACATCAAGGTTCTGAAAATAGTAGCAAAGTGATTGTAAAAAACTGTAATGTGTGTACTATATTAAAAATGTTTGATTTACTGTTTTTTTATGATTGCTAAATGACAGTGGGCACAACTGGAGCACCATGTGCAAAACTCAAACTACAGTCTGCACTATCAACATTCACCTGAGATAAACAGTCCACATCTCATGCAAAACACATTTCAAGCAACACAACTCTTAACACACGGCTCAAACAGGCTCAGTGCAGCCAAACACTATGAACAATCCCCACTGAGATAACACACACTGTCACTCAGAACACACTGAGAGTAAAAACACTAGCGTCAAACATCAACACAGAAAATATCAACTTTTATTTTTGCAGTTTCAATAATTTGAGTGACTTCATACAAAGCAATTTTTTTGAGTAAAATGAAAATTAGCAGTTTACTTCACTAGATATACATTTGTATGTTGTCTCTAGTAATATACAGATTTACTTAATAGTAAATTAAATTGTGTGTGTGTGTGTGTGTGTGTGTGTGTGTGTGTGTGTGTGTGTGTGTGTGTGTGTGTGTGTGTGTGTGTGTGTGTGTGTGTGTGTGTGTGTGTGTGTGTGTGTGTGTGTGTGTGTGTGTGTGTGTGTGTGTGTGTGTGTGTGTGTGTGTGTGTGTGTGTGTGTGTGTGTGTGTGTGTGTGAGTGTGAGTGTGAGTGTGAGTGTGAGTGTGAGTGTGAGTGTGTGCGTGTGTGTGTGTGTGTGTGTGCTTTCAGCTGAAATTGCAATCAGCAGTGTTTGAAATGGAGCAGGCTGAAATCTATTCTGTTTTGAATGTGTGGTTAACAGTTTTGACAGCAATCTGTTAGCATCTAAACAAAGTGCTGTGAATCCACAGTGTTGTGCAGGTTGTGGTTAAAGCCATGGGATAAGTGTGTTGAGTTTTGAAAACTGTGTTCAAATATGAAAAATGATGAACTGCTGCTGTGCAGACTGTAGTTTAAGTTTTGCACATGTGGCTTCAGTTGTGCCCACTGTCGTTTAGCAATAAAAAAAAATGTAATATGAAATGTTCCTTTAACTGATTGGAATGTAGTGATTCACAAACCTGTTGTATAGGGCAGTTCTTCTTTTACAAACAATGAGATTTTGCTAAGGGTTTCTATAAGATATTTGATCAATTCATACTGAACAATAGCATTCATCTCTTTATGCTAGTCATAATGTAAGGTATTTCATTGTATATTTAGCAAACAGAAGATCGATATGAATTGAAGGATAAACATTAATCTGCTGGCTGAATGAATATACAGTATATTCTGTATATATAGCATGTAGTACCCTCGCGCAAACTATAGGGGACATTCTAGCCTGTCTTCCCTACATAATGTATTCATAGTTGTCTGTCAAGGCTCTCAGCGTTGTGTTGAATTATAGCGGTACATTACGCTGTGTCTGGGGCACAAGCGGCCCAATATTCAGGCCTTATTTGCTGAATCCTCCCAAACGAAGCTGTCATTTCTTTTTTGTTGTCAGCACCATTTTAAGTCCTGGTTATGATCAACCCACTAAGATTTAGCTGCTGTAGCCAGGGCACAATTTATTTTCCTATTTGTAAACTTTGACAGATTAAAGGCACATTTTATCGCAGTCAAGAGCATCAGAGGTCATTGTAAGAAATTATTCACTTCCAGCCGTATAACACAGTCCTAATGCTCTCTGCTGTACCGGAGCTCTGGAGCTCAGGGCCATGGAGATAAGACACACCATGTTGGGCAGGTGATTGATGATGGCTCAGTGGTTAGGGTGTCAGACCTGTAGTCGGAACGTTGGTTCGAGTCCTGACTGTGCAAAATGTTGTGTTCTTGAGCAAGTCCTTTTAAGAAGCTCCAGGGGGATGGAACCTGTGCTTACAGTGATGAGTTACAATGTACTTTTGAGTTGGCTGAACTTGTTCTGTCATTACGGCATTTTTGACATTTATTTGATAATTATTTAATTGACTGTGTTTGTTTCATATGATTGTGTTGCTTTATGCTTTGCTCCATGTCATTTTGTGTGACCTACACATTTATACATCCGTCAAATGACTAAAATGTAAATGTAAAATGTACTAATCCAATGACAATGTCTGTTCACTAATGATTTGGTTCTTACCAAGATAAAAAATACTTAGGTTTAGAAGTGTTAGATAAATTATCTTGTTTTAAGAGTGAATTTATTATTTCAAGTGTTCAACTTTACACTACAAACTTAAATCAAGCACAACCAAACTTAATTCACAAAATCTTGTCAAGTGAAATTATCTTGCTGCATGGACAGATAATTTCACTTGTTTTGAGTACCTTTTCCTTCAGATTTAGTGTTGTTATCTTGTTTTTTGACCCCCCGTTTTTGTATTTGCAGTGTTGGAGTCATAAGGCCCTACATTCTGAACACTAGCTGGGCATTCACATCTCTCATTAGCCCAACATAATGTAAGAAATGCCCCATTTGCTACACAAAGCCTTACTGGATAGAGCGCACACAGGACAGAGCTATTCTACAGTGCTGTGTTCACCATAACTCTCTCTGTACAACTGGTGGTCATAAATAGGACTGTCTGGTTTGTGTGTGTGTCAGACTACATGTGTGTTTGATGGTCCCCTGTTGCTTCCTCAGTCCCTGGGCTGTTATAATCAGGTGCTGACTGACATGCGGGTTAAGCACAGGGTCTCATGGGAGGTCTGGTGTCAGGCTGTGGTCAGCTGGAGTCAGAACTAGATAGGATTACTGAGTATAGAGCTGATGGAAAAAGACAGCTGTTGAGCTCTGTGGGGACGATGTTTAGGAGAGGTAAACGTATTTCTGCCATGAGACTTGGCCCCTCAGCACACCTCAACATGCCAGTCTGCAAAATGAGGATTGTCTTGCCCAGAGGTAGGCAGCCCTGGTCCTCAGAAGACACAGGCACTCGTGTTTTTTTATTTATCCCAGCAGGCATGAGGAAAATAGGCAATTATTATTGCCATGGTCCA
The DNA here is from genome assembly GCA_016801145.1 of Umbra pygmaea. Lineage (NCBI taxonomy): Eukaryota > Metazoa > Chordata > Actinopteri > Esociformes > Umbridae > Umbra > Umbra pygmaea. The sequence continues at coordinate 8,247 of JACXGM010032325.1, read as the reverse complement.
GTCTCCTGCTGGAAATTGTATGGGAGACATACAGGCTGTCATGCAGGTGATGTGTGAATGCATTACTTATGTGAATGCATGCAATACCTCTGTCTGCACCAGGCCACATTATCTACCTGGACATTACCTCTTACTACACCAGGCCACATCTTTTACCTGGACATTACTTCTGTCTCCACCAGGCCACAACATTTACCTAGAAAATTACCTCTGTCTGCACCAGGCCACATCTTTTACCTGGACATTACCTATGTCTGCACCAGGCCACATCTTTTACCTGGACATTACCTCTGTCTGCACCAGGCCACATCTTTTACCTGGACATTACCTGTGTCTGCAAAGAATTTTATTGTTTACCATGTCGTGTGTGTGCGCTCAATGTCATGATTTTTGCCCATGTCATCAAAACCACCGGATTAAACGTGCAATTTCATGGATAACTGAGGTATGAGAGTGATTTATCTTAAAGATTATGTAGCCTACATATAAATAGCATATTACATATTCAGGTCAAAATAGGAGGTCTATAACATGAATTTGATAATAGTAAAAGACTACATGTTTAAAATAATAAAAACATGGGTAATGTTATTTTCTAAATGGGCCTTTGCTCTCAACACAATGTACCACAACCTTTCAATGTTCAGACGTCACACTTTTCACATTATCATTATGAACAGTGGTGAGTGCATACATTTAGGCAATGCTCCCCTTGGGATTTGAACCGACGACCCTTGCATTGGAAGTGCCATTCTCTACCAACCACTAAACGGGACCCACTCTCAAATAGAGCAGTGCATTTAGAACAATATTCAGAATAGTATAATTACTACAGTCTCAGACAAGATATTTCACAGTCTGGGTACAAGTGTTTTTACAACAGTTTATTTACAATCGGCTATTCCAAGTCCTTTTACCACAGTCTATTCATTGCTGTCAATTTACAACTAGCAGTTCATTACAGTCTATTTACAACAGCACATGAACTACAGTCTATTTACTAGTGCATTTAACAGTAAATCTACTACAGTTTATACTAGTCTAGTGACAACAGTCTAAATGCTACAGTGTATTTACTATTTACTATAGTGAGCTCTTATTCTTGGCACAAAGGTAATAACTCCATTGAATGTGCTGCACTGCAGCTGTAAACTAATGTACTCCCACCTGAACACCTGTATTTATATGCCTTACTGTCAGTTATCCTCTGCAACGTGGTGGTCAGTGGGTAAAGTGGCTGGCCATGACATCAGCACGTCTGAAATGAATACAGTCACAGGCTCTTCTTGCCGATGTTTAATAATTTCTAGCTGAGATAACCATTGTCTAAAATCTTAGTTCATTTATAAAACCCAACGTTATTACACACATTTTTCCAGCAGGCGTGTCTAAACCAGACTGCAAGATGCCAGGTCTTAGAGCACAACACGTCACCTGTGCCTGTGTATTAGACCAGTGCTTGAGGAGGCAGAATGCCACCTGTAGTTAGCCCAGTAGTCCCATGATGCATTTCATGCCTCAGGCTCTGGGTTGTTTTGCAGAGTTGCATTCTATTGTATTCCACTCTAAAGGGCCAGCGATGAGGACAATGCTTGTCTCCAATCCAAGAAGCCTTTGTTAAGTTAATGTGTACGTGTACATTGTACTTGGCTTAGAGGATGTTTAACTTTATTTTCCCTCTGTACCATAGCCACATAATGCAAATTATAAAAAATTATATGGGAGACATGTTTCTTCTTGTTTTTTTTCAACTGTAATAACTAGGTAATTACATTGTATTTTCAAAAGGAACAATAACTAGGCATCTGTCCTGTGACTATATACAGTGCTGTGCATGTAGATCCGTTGAATACAAATGGCAAGGCAGTCTCTTATCTGGTCTTGTCCTGTTTGTCTGCTTGTGTCCAGATCTTTCAAATCATGGAGATGGCATGGCCTGGGCTGCTTATCTTGTTGTCCCTGATGGTCAGAAGGAGACGGCCTGTGTCTACTGGCTCTTTGATCCCTGCGCACACTTTTGGAAACACACACACTTAAAGAGGCAATTTTGACATGATTTTTTTTGTTGTCAATTAGTTCTGTTTAGCTAAAGAATATAAATTGTGAACTATGCCATGTATGTATGCTCTATGTCCTGGTGTGTCCTTCATGTCATCAAAAGCACCCGATTTAAACATGAAATATCATGGCTAACTGAGGTTATGACAGGGATCCTAGCCCATACAAAGAGCATATTACACATCCAACCCAAAATTAGAGGTTTAAAATATTATTTTGTTAATTCTTAAGGTTTCAACCTGCATCTTTAAACATACTGTACTCATGCACACACACACACACACACACACACACACACACACACACACACACACACACACACACACACACACACACACACACACACACACACACACACACACACACACACACACACACACACACACACACACACACACACACACACACACAAGCACACATTCAGCTTAGTATCAATCCTCTAGCGTTTTTAAAGGTTGTCTCAGCTTTGCAGAATGTTGCAGAGGACAGCACAGAAAATAGAAAACAAATATTGAATATAGAGTTTTGGATCATTACTGTAGATATCTAGCTATCACAATGTATTTATGTTATCAATTAATATTTACACATTCCGAATAGTTGTCTGTGCGAACCTTCATAACTTGCAAACTGATCCCAACTCTTGACAAGTACAATAACAAACCAGAGAAAGATGACATTAAATGTGAAAAAATATGCCATCTGGGCAATTATCATAGCACAGCTTTCCATTCCCCACCTCCTTGCACCTTATCATATCACCAAGGCCCGACTGTGTCAAATCAATGTCAAATTTAAATGTTAATAGAATCTTAAATTATTCACTATGCAGTTTAGACCATTTGACCTATTCCTGGGCTCTAAATTAATCCTCCACATGAATATAGATCATAGAGGGAATATTGCCCGGCCTCTGTCTCACCCAGAGGGCATTCTTTTAACATGTGATATCCCATTGTACCACAAATGTTTTTTTCTTCATTAAAATGTCCTTTATTTTCTCATGGAAAACGAAATAACAACTAGCAATTGTGACCTCTATGCATAATAAATGTTTTGCAAAACTAAAAACATTAAAGACTCACTAGAAACACAAATATTTCAACAAGCAAGCACATAACCATGCACCAAAAGCACTTTCCTTGGGTATTAAATCCAGCAATGCTATTTAATTCACTTAAAGTCACAAGGCGTTCATAGAATACACTACATCTGGAAAGTATCCACAACGCTTCACTTTTTCCCACATTTTGTAATGTTACACCCTTATTGCGAAATGCATTAAAATCATTATTGCCCTCAAAATTCTACAAACAATACACCATAATGACAATTTGAAAGACGTGTGTTTGAAATCTTTGTTGAAGCACCTTTGGCAGCAATTACAGCCTCAAGTCTTTTTGAGAATGATGCTACAAGCTTGGCACACCTATAAATTGTTTAGTTTTTCCAGTATTATGGTTTCTTCTTGTATGGTGTTTGTGTATTGTGTTTCATTCATAGTTCCCCAGTTTTTCCCAGTCTTGTGTCTAGGTTGTTCTGTTAGAAGTCTCCTGTGTTTTAGTTATGTAGGGTTTGTTATGTCTATTGGTGCCCTCTTTTTTGATCTTGTTGTATATGTAGTTCTATACCGGTAAGCCCATCTACTCCATGTATGTCTAGGTCCTTGTTATTGTCTACAGTTGTTGTCTATTATCACTTGTCCCATCAGTATAAATACACCTTTGTTTTTAATGTTCAGTGTCAGTCATTGCCTCTGTCCATGTGGTGCCTCTTGTACCATTACCAGCTCTGTACTCAAGTTTGTCTTCTGTGTAAGTTACTAGTTTAAAGCATTTACCTTGTGAGGTTTTCGAGTGTACTATTTGCATGTTTTGTGTAGCCAGTAGAGCTGGCATAAATTGTTATTTTCTAGGTTCCAGTGTTCAGTAGAGATGGTGGGTACGTTTCAGTATTTTTGCACCAGTTCCACAAAAAAGCACAGTTACAATATGCCCGATAACATCTTGAAATGTCTCACAGCTTCTGGCACATTGCAATTTGGAGTTACAAGACCCAAATAGAGCTTTATGTTCACACCGTAAGTGCTATGCTTATAGAGGGGTCAACAAGACTTATAGTGAAAAGAATACCATCCCCACTGTGAAGCATGGTGGTGGCTCACTTATGTTTTTGGGCTATGTGAGCTCTAAAGGCACGAGGAACCTTGTGAAAATTGATGGCAAGATGAATACAGCATGTTATTGGACAACACTGGCAGACAAATTGCATTCTTCTGCTTGAAAGCTGCGCATAGAATGCCCTTGGACCTTCCAGCATGACAATGACCTTAAGCACAAGTTAGGGCTGAATGATTTTGGAAAATAATTTAATTGCGATTTGTTTTCACCAATATTGTGATTGCGATTCAATATGCAATTATTTTTTAAATGCTTCGACTTCTGTATTTTTCAACAAAGACAAGCAATAAATCATTGTATTGTAAAGAATTACTCCCAAGAGGTAAAAGAACAATAAGGTTTATTCTCAACAGGTTAGTAACCAAAAAGCAGGCAGTGTTTTCAAAACCAAGGCCGTAACGGAGCAGGCGAAGGTATAGAGGATAAACCAAAAACACAATACTGAATAAACAATGCACGGGTCAGGCCAGAATAACAATCCAAGAATATAGGCGAAGGTACAGAGGATAATCCAAAACACAATACTGAAGAAACAATGCACGGGTCAGGCCAGAATAACAATCCAAGAAGATAGGCGAAGGTACAGAGGATAATCCAAAATACAATACTGAATAAACAATGCACGGGTCAGGCCAGAATAACAATCCAAGAATATATGCTCAGTAGGAAGAAAATACATTACTTACAACACCTCGCAAAGAGGCAATGGTGTGTGTGTGTCTTATATACAGACTGGGTGAGAGCAGGTGAATGGAATTTGGGTGATTGAGTCGTAGTTATGGGAATTATAGTTCTGAACAATCTTGTGGGGAAGATGTAGTTCTCAGGGAAGAGGAACGTTACAGAATCCCCCCCCCCAAGGCACAGCTCCAGAGGCGCCAAACAGCGAACACACCACCGGACACTAGGCGGCAGAAGACCCAGGCAGGAGACTGTAGCGGCAGAAACCAGAGCGGTGGAGGCACTCCAGGGCGAAGCAGACAAGCAGACCAGGCAGGCAGAGGGAGCTCTGGCGGGCCGGATGGCGGAGGCAGCAGCCGCGGACCAGAAGGCGGATGCTCGGCAGGGCAAGGCAGAAGCGAAGGTCCAGAGGGCGGAGGCAGCAGCGGCGGTCCGGACAGTGGAGGCAACAGCGGCGGTCCGGAAGGCGGATGGTGTAGCGGTGGTCCGGGAGGCGGAGGCAGCAGCGGCGGTCCAGAAGGCGGAGTCCGGGCAGGCGGAGGTCTGGCCGAGCAAGACAGAAGCGAAGGCCGAGGCGGAGGCCAGGCAAGCGGCAACAGAGGCAGAGTCTGGGCCAACAAAGGCAGACTCAACGGCCCCGCGTGAGGCGGCCAGGCCGGAGGGGGCTTAGTGGGCCGAGACAAAGGCGGATCAGGCACCGGAACCACAGCAGACACAGGAAACTCGAAGGACACAGCACAGACAGACACAGACAAACAGACAGACACAGAGTGGGGCACAGAGACCGGGGCAGGCTCTGTGACAAGGGCAGGCTCAGCGACCGGGAAAGGCTCAGGAAATGGAACAGGCAATGGCGCAGGGACTGGTGCAGGCTCAGAGGCATACACCAGCTCGGGAACTAGGGCAGGCACCTGCACGGGGACTGGAGGAAGAACAAGGGAAGGCTCTGGCTCAGAGAAAAGGGCAGGCCCGGAGAGCAGGGCAGGTCCAGGGACAAGGCAAGGCTCAGGCTCGGGGACAAGGCAAGGCTTATGCTCGGGAACAGGGCAAGGCTCAGGCTCGGGGACAGGGCAAGGCTCAGGCTTGGGGACAGGGCAAGGCTCAGGCTCGGGGACAGGGCAAGGCTCAGGCTTGAGGACAGGGCAAGGCTCAGGCTCAACTGATGGTGGTGTAGCGACCTCTGGTGGCCAAGGCAGAGCGGGAGTGACCTCGGCTGGCCGAGGCGGACCGGGAGTGAACTCTGGTGGCCGAGGCGGAGCTGGGGAGCGACCTCCGGTGGTCGAGAATTGGGTAGTGACCTCTGGTGGCCGGGAGGCTTGAGCAGGAGTGGTGCATAAATTTGGGCACACTTGTCATTTTGTTGATTTGAATACCTTTAACTACCTAGCACTGATTAATTGGAACACACAATTGCTGTGGTGAGGTCATTAAGCCTTCAACTTCTTAGACAGGTGCATCCAATCATGAGAAAAGGTATTTAAGGTGGCCAATTGCAAGTTGTTGTTTTCTTTGACTCTCCTTTGAAGAGTGGGAAATTGGGGGCCTCAAAACAAACGTCAAATGACCTGAAAACTAATATTGTTCAACATTATTGTCTAGGGGAAGGCTACAAAAATCTATTGCAGAGATTTAAGCTGTCAATGTCCACAGGAACATAGTGAAGAAATTAAAGACCAAAGGCACAGTTCTTGTTAGGGCTAGAAGTGGCAGGCCAAGTAAAATATCGGAGAGGCAAAGGTGAAGGATAGAGAGAACGGTCAAAAACAGACCATCTCCAAAGACCAACAACATCAACTTGTTGCAGATGGTGTCACTGTGCATTGTTCAAAATTCAATGCACTTTGCACAAGGAGAAGCTGTATGGAAGAGTGATGCGGAAGAAGCCATTTCTGCACCAGCCCTAAATCACATTAAAATACATTCTGAGGGAACTATTTTGTAAAACCGAAATATGTCAAATATGAATGTATGAGAGGGTCAATTACGTTTGTAGGGAACTAAATTGAACACTCAAATAACGTTAAATATAAACATATGAAAATCATGACGTAGCATGTAAATAGTGTCGTTTTTGCTAGGGCGGAGGTCGGGGATGGTGGATGGGTGTATAAATCTGCGACTTGCATGCCAGTGTTAGCGAGTTCAAATCCAGATCGGCACTGTGTGCGTGTTTTGTTCTATATTACATGCGTCATGCAGACAGACGATTGTCGTTTTTTTGCAATATTAACCCTAACCTTAATCCTAACCTTAACCTCAGTAACCTCATATCTAACCTTAACCATTAGTAACTTAATGCCTAACCTTAACCGTTAGTAACCTCATGTCTAACCTTAACCGTTAGTATCCTCCTACCTAACCTTAATTGTGAATGTTGCAATATAATTCCGAACGCTATGAAATGTATGGTTTTCAAAATAGTTTCCTGAGAATGTAATTTGGGAGAAATTCTGAGATGTACGGTTGTTCTGCACACATGGCACAAACATAGTCGCTTCAGTTATGCAAATGTGCATTTGGACAAAGCCAGTTTCATTTTGGAAGAGGGTGCTGTGGATTGATAAAACAAAGATGGAGGCTCAACTCTATATTGATGTGAAATGTTTGTTAAGGTGCCCAAATGTATGCACCTGTCTCATTTTGTTTTGATGCATATTGAACATTTTCTGTTAAACCAATAAACCTCATTCCACTGCTGAAATATTAATTGTCCTTCAGTTATTTGATAGATCAAAATGAAATTGTTGATCCAAACGCCTAATTATTTATGAATAAAATCATGAAAGTTGTCAGGGGTGCCTAAACATACGACTGTATCTAAGTTCTGTGTACAATGTACTATATACTTTGGCAAAGTAAAGTATGTTGACCTGTATTTCTGCAAATTGGTAATTAAATTTAATCTGATATTCATCTACAGTAATTCATAATAATAGATTTCTGCTTAAACTATTTACACCCAAAAATGTGCAAATACTCATGTCTTTATTAAACACATTGTATAAACATTGGGCTAGATTTATCAAGCTGTTTGCGACTGTTTCTAGGCGCTAATTGGTCGCAAAAGACGGACGTAACCGATGCGGGCTATTTACAAACCAGGCGCACTGGTAAAATCGCAGATTGCCAGCCACATTAGCGACCACAGACAAGTTGCGCTTTCAATATGCGTTCGTGGGAGGGTCATGGGGAAAGTGGGAGTTCCACGCAAAATGTTGGGAGGATACGGTAAACTGCGCCTAATTATATATTCCGTGGTATTTACAAAGACTGCCAGTAAGAGCGCGCCTCGATTCTGCGGGGGGAATTTACCGCCTCTTAAAAGCAG
>JACXGM010032324.1:0-12672 GCA_016801145.1 Umbra pygmaea | reverse complement strand
TTGGAAGGTATGCGTGGTTTGTAATGACACTGTTGTGTTCGCGTTTGGCATATATGCATTGGTTTAGCCTATATCATTGATATGTAAAGGCAACCGATGTGGTTAAGTAATTAAAGAGTGTTATATAGGTCAATAATCGCAAAATTGCTTATAAAAAATGGAACAGATGGAGGCATTTGTCTTTTTTTGTGCCAAGTGTCTTTGATGCTATGTTTAAAACTTGTTGCTGTCACTGCTGCCACTGATGTAGCTATATTTGAACACACAGGAAAATGCGCTTGCTGGTTTAGACCTGCTTTTAAGAGGCGGTAAATTCCCCCCGCAGAATCGAGGCGCGCTCTTACTGGCAGTCTTTGTAAATACCACGGAATATAATTAGGCGCAGTTTACCGTATCCTCCCACCTTTTTGCGTGGAACTCCCACTTTCCCCATGACCCTCCCACGAACGCATATTGAAAGCGCAACTTGTCTCTTGTCGTTCATGTGGCAGGCAATCTGCGATTTTACCCAAGTGCGCCTGGTTTGTAAATAGCCCGCATCGGTTACGTCCGTCTTTGCGACCAATTAGCGCCTAGAAACAGTCGCAAACAGCTTGATAAATCTAGCCCTATGTGTCTTGATTTATTTTCGTAGTCTGTGATTGTGTTGAACCCCTGCCAAAGCCTCCAAGTATCTGACTCACTGAAGTTGCCCTCGACTTTCTCTCCATATTTCCATTTTGCCAACTTAATTCCACTCTGTGTCCTCTGTATTTGTGCTGCTTTAGGCCAGTCATGTCATCAATTGCTATCATCATTGCTGCTGTCTATCCAGGTTTTTTGTTGGGATATATTTTTGTCTGTATATCTGTTGTACAGGCGCTGATGAAACTAGTAACGGTGTAAGCAAGTTCACTCCCATCCCTTTCAAGGCGGTCTTGAACACATTCTAATCCACTTGATCAAAACACTAATTGCTCGTTCAATCATTGGATGGTCTCTCTGACGGGGGTTCCCTCTTTAGTCTTTGTAAGTTGGAGGGAGTAGAATGATGTCGTGGTGTGATTTTCCAAGAGGGGGACATGGTAGCCATGTGTTTTTAGCTCAGGTGAGCTATTCGATGTGCTGAAAGTAGTTTGGTAACACTTTCTTCAGGTCATGTGCGTTAAGTCCCCAGCCATAATTAATGCAGCCTCAATGTACGTCATTGGAAATTTCTTAACGGAAGAGTGTAACTTCTTGATTGCTGAGTCACCAGGCGGGATATAAACCCAGTATCTTTCTCTGTATGTCATAGGGGTGACATAATATCTCCAGGAATTCCACAAGGGGTGGGTAATGGCTGCCTAATTCTGGAATACTGCTAGAATTGTACCATTTGTTCGTTGACGTACTGGGTGTCAAAGCTTATTTTGTTGGCTCTAGAATGCATTGCTTTCCCAAATGTCTGTGAAAAATGTGTCTTATTGTTGGCAATTTTTTTTTTTCAATTTAATTAATTAATGCATCTAGTACATGCATAGTAATATTCCTGAAATTCACCCAGTATAAGCTTGTCTGCTGTACTGTAACTCCTAGGTAATGTTTTAATTATTTAAATTATGTTAAACCTCCAAAAAAACAAACAAACAAACAAAAAAGTATATATATATATTATAAGGAAACTATTGCTCTTCTATGGGAACAATTGAAACACTGAGAAATGGTCCATTCACATTGTTTGCCCATTACATTTTTGCATTTGAGTCATTTAGCAGACACCCATTTTTAGTGCGACTTACAATAAGTAAAGGGACATGCACTGGACAATTTAAGTTGCCGTGTTCATGTGCACCACAACATTTGGCCCACTCAAGGGTTGAACCAGCAACCTTTCCATTACCTAAACATTGAGCCAGCTGAAACCACTGAGCCATCATTTTCTAACAACATAATGACAATATGAACAAGGATATTTGTCAAATACAAAATTTGTAAGCGTGAATAAGACTTTTTTCAGGCTGCCTAATTATATGTATACATTTAGACTTTTTGTCACTTTCAGGTTTCTGTCATATGGGATACACTTTGAATATGTATTATAAACTGCTGACGTGCGGATATACAGTAAGTTATGTGATATAACAATATATAACCAGTATTAACCAATATTACACCAACAATATTGTTACTCTCTGTAAAGAAAGGTTTGAATGTAAGTAGTTGATTAAAGTGTTATGGAAATCAGTGATTTTGTCTTTCACTACACATGTTTCATTCACTTATTACATAAATCAATTATATTAGTAACAATATTTATTAGCTACAATTTGCTATTTAGCTACTTAGCTAGTTAGCTGTTAGCTAGTAGCTATAATGAGATATAACCAACTATTTTATTTACCACTTTGACAACTCATTTTGCAAGATTCTGTTTTGTTTTGAGTAAATCTTTCTTTCTCTACAACAGAGGCAGGAAATAGGCTAAAACTGATGTTATCCCCAAAAATTTGACACCTCTCTGCTGCGTCGTCACCAGCCACGGTGGTCTGCTGAGAGGGAGTATAATTTATGGTCAGTCTGGGGTGCGCACACAGGAGCACGGACTTTGCTGTTGAACAGAATTGTGAATGAATGCACTGTTTACAAGGCAGCATGGCAGGGTATTAAACACATTTGACTTGCATATCCATAGCGTTAGAAATTGTAGGAAATACAATAATACATTACTAAATGTATGCTCTCCCTTACTGAAAGATCTGCCTAAAAAGTGAGAAAGTCAAATAATTAACAAAAGTGATTTAGGAACATTGACAAATTAAATAATTTCGTCATTGTTCCCTTTTACAGTCTATTCATTGGCAACTGGCTCGCTAGGGCCCTCTGGTGGCCAGGGCCCAAGGTTGCAACTCCTGTAGACCATTGGGGTAATCCAGGCCTGACCAAAGCTATTTGGTCACCACAAACAGAACAGCTTCAGTGTGCCTTGAAACAAGTCGCTGGAACTCTGCTGGAGGAATGGAACACCACTCTTCTAAAAGATATTCCCTGGTGTTTTGAGGATGGTGGTGGAGAGTGCTGTCTAACACGTCGATCCAACATCCCTATAGGTGTTCAATTTGGTTGAGATCTGGTGACTGTGAAAGCCATAGGGTATGATTTACATCGTTTTCATACTCATCAAACCATTCGGTGTCCCCTCGTGTCCTGTGGATGGAGGCATTGTCATCCTGGAAGAGACCACTCCCATCAGGATAGACATGTTTCACCATAGGATGAATGTGATCACTCAGGATAACCATATAAAAACTTGCAGTGTCCATTCCCTCTAAGGGGCCAGGGGACACTATCCATGCCAAAACCCCCCCCCCCCCACAGCATCTGCATGTGTTACGTTTCTCAACTCATTTATTTAAGTTTTTGCTTTACCCTCCTCAGTCTATTGACGCTCTAGAGTGCCAAACGCGATCATCTAACAAACCGTACATGCTAGGAACTAAAGCTTGGTACTGTTGGAAGATAATTAGATGCAAATAATGAGTGGTGGCTCATCTCTGTGGGTTACTCAAAGCCAACGATGGTCTTTCTTTTTGACTAAAAATATCACAGACAGGAAGTAGGAAGTGAAAATGACAAAATAACAAATTTATAATTATGTAGGACATCATCCTGCATAAAACAACCATTCTTGCAGTTGGAATTTAGCTGGGTTTTAAAAACATATAGAAATCTAGTTAGAAATGACTGTAGCATTTTAATGTTGACTTGATTGTATGGCCTCCAAACATTGCACACTGGTCCAGGACCCCTGGGGGCTTGACAATAAGAAATAAAAAGCCTTATTCATTATAGATAACATGCTTTTACCTGTAAAAACAACATTAATTTGTTAAATTATTTAACAAATTAAATAATAAAACATAAAATTCAATGACCCAGGATGTTGGATTTCATTCATCCATGTTGTAGCCATGGGTCTGCTGAGTCCAGAACCATAAGGCACTTCACTGTATGTCAAGGTATGACCTTTCTAGAGGGCAAAATGTCAACTGTGTGCCAGGCGGACTAAAGCCCCCCAAGACCCTGGAGGGTTAATGTGTCTGTCTGTGCCCAGTAAAGCTTCGTTGGCGTAGATGTTCAGGTCAAGTTGTTAGCAATCTTGTTTGCTGGGCCACTCCTACCCATCAATAAATAAGGAGATGGTGATGATGCTGCAAGCCCATAGTTTCACTCTTAATAAGTCACATTCTGGGTCAACCCAGAAATCCTGCCATTAAATCAAAGAACAGCTTCACACTTCAAGCTTTCCATTCAAAGGACATCAGTGCTGTGAAGCACCATATAACCAAGACCAGATAATATATATTTTTTAATTATGTCGCAAACCTGTTTCCTCATTTTATATCTACATCTTGTACTTCAAAGCAATGTTAAAGAAAGGAAACAATCATTCCTTGACTATTTAAATTTTTTGGGGACAACTGACAGCAATAGGTGTTTTTTATGCAATTTTCCCGTAAAACACTTTGCTATAATTTTGTCTACTTTCTCATTCAGTTGACATTCCACTGAGAGGTACTTAAAGAGGGGTTACACAAGCTATTACCCAGCATGCTGCATTATATATGAGAGTGCCGTATTGATGTTCCTTCCCTCCCATGTTCCGTGCCGGATCACAGTATCTCCCTCGGGGAATAGCAGTCATGTTGTAACACTGTGGCCACGCTCTGCATATCTTTATAAACTCAGCTCATCGGAGAAGGACAGAGGCCTAAAGCCTTTTGACATCTTTCCTACTCCTCCCCTCGCCGAACACTGTCAGACGTGTGTATATCTCCCCTTGAGGACTTTCTCTCTACAAAGATAAGTCAGCCTTGGTTCCAAGGTTCTTCCAGTAGGTCAAACAGTCTGTCAAGCATACTGTACTGGGAGCTTCTAGAATAATCTACAGCGGACGTGGGAAAATCTGGTCCTATGAGGCTTCATTGGTGTCACTCTTTTGACCCAGCAAACACATCTGACTCCATCACAACTACTGTAATGTGTTTAAAATGCATTTTGTTTAAACAGCATTGCTATGGATGAAAGAGCAGCCCCAAGGACTTGAGTCACCTGCCCTGGTCAACACTGTGTGACGGGGTCACTTCAGGAGAGTTTGTGGGCAGCAGAGAAAATGACCAAACACAAAGTGTGAGCGAAAACCATGGATTCAATCCAGATTAGACTGCAAAAACTGCCAAATTATAGAACCTCTTGAAATAAACTAATCTAAATACATTGATGTATTCAATGGGAAAATTACAACTTCAATGATTGCTGCCAAAACGTACCATTAGTTGTAATATTATAGGCTACCATCTGTCTCTTATTTTTTTATACCACCAGGTCTTTTTTTATTCATCTCAGGTTGCAGTGTCAAAGATACAGTCATCAGTAATATGGGTGGTATAAAAAATATTCTGGTAATATCTGCAGTCATGTAAATTTAGTAGGAATTGCATGAAACTATTTAAAATGTCCTTTGGGGTTAGTGAAGTCAAACTTTTCTATATACGAGACTTTATTTTATTTGCATCTGTGATTTTGTAAGACTGTACCTTTAACGTAAACAGGTCGCCGACACCACTACGAATACTTGGGTTTGGCTAATATGGGATAAAGTCCCATTCTAAAGACCATGGACAACATTATCATCATTTATTGAGTAAGACATAGGGAATTGATTCTGTCATATGCCCATTTCCTCAGAAATTAACAATGCATTCTAAAGGCGCTAATGCAGACATTTTGACTTGAGGTTGACAGAGCTTATTTGGGCTAGTTACAGTTGCTAAGCACTGACTGGTGACCGGCTACGTCAATCACTTTTTAACAAACGGTCATACTCCCTTTCCCCTGTTCTGTTTAACTCCATCTCCCTCTCGAACTGTCCTCCTTTATTTCACACTGTATATCCCTCCAGACAAGAGCAGCTGGATAAAGGGATGTCTGTGTGTTGGCTGCAGAATCCCTGATGGAGGTGGGTGAGTTGGGATGCTACAGAGCTCTGCCAGGCTGTAGCAAGCTGCAAACCGACCCAGGCCTTGGGAAGTGAATCGGTAACCCCCATTTGTGCAGGTTAATGTGCAAACACCCGACTTGTAGACTATGTGAATAACTAGCCTCCACGGGCACTATGCCTCATGCCCTTCACTACCTTGTAAATCTTCATCTAGCAACGTTACGATTCTATTCTCATTACTCCAGCTGCACTTGGCAAATTGCCTTGTCTTTCAGGATCACAGGTCCACTCTTATTTTCAGCACCTGCGACCTAAAGGGTATTGAGGTCATTCTGTTTTCCTCAATCTTTTGGGCTTTTTCCACATCATGTGATGCCAAAATTACCTGATCAGAAATGTTTTTGTCTTTAAAAACAATTGATCAAAGGTATGTTTTTATCCATCATTCTTTTTATATATAAAAATGTACAGTGTGTGCTTTGAGAAACAGTCCTTTCCGGTTAATGATCAAAGTTCCGCTAGCAGGCGCCGACCTGCCACAAAACCTGATGCAAGAACTCGCTAGAGCGAAAAGTGGCAAGGCAACCCGATTTAAACTTGCTCCCTCGATCCTGGCCAGTACTGGTCCAATTTGCACCGCCCTTTTTTCAGGACTCTTCAGCACTGCCAAAACAAACAGGAAAAAGTCTAAATGAATTAAAAACCTAGTCTGACTTCTCGTATCCTCTTAATGCAGTGTTAATGATTCAAAACCTCAAATTTTGGCTTATAGGCCTTTACTATATCATTGTATGTACAATAACATTGTATGGCATCTGCAAAATAAATGCCATCTGCAACTATGCTACCTAGTGAATTGATAAACGGTAGACAAGATAAAGATCAGGAACATTATGCTGAACTGTTATCATTGTTCTATCTATCTGACGAAAGACTTTGGGAGCAGCTGCTGCAGCAGACAGTGTTCGGGCTCAGAGGAGGACAGCATGAATAATGACCAAGCAAACGGTTCGCTGTTTAATGGAGGGACGGTAAAGCAGAACCCAGGCGGTGCACCAACTGACACCGTATTCCCTATACAGTGGAAAACTAGTCCAAAGTAGTGCACTTTGTAGGGAATAGGGTGTCATTTTTGGATGCAAACAGAGTGCATTTAAATGCGGCTGACGCCTCACTGCGTATGCAGCAATGATTCAGGAAGAATTCAATTTTATATTTGTCCCAAAAGAACATGGCTGTATGCTCTCTGGTCAGAGGCTGGAAGCATGCTGGGAATAAGTAGAGTGGTGAGACTCTGCTTGTAGAGGAACTACTTTTCCAATGGTGATCTCCACAGGCATATTTATGAGATGTCCAAAATAGTTCTCTATATTGTTTTTCATGTATGCAAATTTTTCTGGGAGGATATTTATTTTGTCCCAAGTCTAAAATAATGTATTTCATACTGCGTTTCAAATAATTATGCAAATTGGATTTAAGTGTCATAACCATTAAATATTTTGTTTTTCAATCAAACTCATGGATGGTATAGTGTCTCCGGCTCTTTGGATCATTGAAATCAATCTCAGACACCTGTGATAATTAGTTTGCCAGTAGAGCCCAATTAAAGGAAAACTACTTAAGAAAGATGTACCACATTATTAAGCAGGCCACAGGTTTCAAGCAATATGGAAAGAAAAATAATCTCTCTGCTGCGGAAAAGTGTCAATAGTGCAATACCTTGGAAAAGGTATGAAAACATTAGATATTTCATGAAAACTTAAGTGTGATCATTGTACTGTGAAAAGATTTGTGTCTTATTCAGAGCATAGACGGGTTCATGCAGATGAAGGCATAATGTGGAAAGTTACTGCCAGACAAATTCATCGGATTAAGAGAACAGCTGCTAAAATGCCATTACAAAGCAGTAAACGGGTGTTTGAAGCTGCTGGTGCCTCTGGAGTCCAGCAAACCTCAAGGTATAGGATCCTCCAGAGGCTTGCAGTTGTGCATAAACCTACTATTCTGTCACCCCCAACCAATACTCACAAGTAGATACGGTTGCAGTGGGCCCAGAAATACATGAAGACAAATTTTCAAAACGTCTTATTTACTGATGAGTGCTGTGCAACCCTGGATGGTCCAGATGGATGGAGTAGTGGATGGTTGGTGGATGGCCATCATGTACCAATAAGGCTGCGACATCATCAAGGAGGTGGTGGATTCATGTTTTGGGCCAGAATCATGGGGAAAGAGCTGGTAGGCCCCTTTAGGGTCCCTGAACGTATGAAAATGAACTTGTATAGAGTTTCTGACTGACCACTTTCTTCCATGGTACAATAAGAAGAACCGTGCGTTCCATAGCAAAATCATCTTCATGCATGACAATGCACCATCTCATGCTGCAAAGAATACCTCTGTGTCATTGGGTGCTATGGGCATAAAAGGAGAGAAACTCATGGTGTGGCCCCCATCCTCCCCTGACCTCACGCCTATTGAGAACTTTTGGTGCATCCTCAAACAAAAGATCTGAGGGTGGGAGGCAGTTCGCATCAAAACAGCAGCTCTGGGAGGCTATTCTGACATCCTGCAAAGAAATGCAAGCCGAAACTTTCAATAAACATAGAAGAGAAGTTCAATAAATGGAAGAATTGTGAAGGTGATATCAAAGATATCAAAGTTAACATGTAACTTGCCCTGTTAAAGTGTGTTTGATTTAAATAGCTTTTGGAACAGAGCATTTCAATTATTTTATTTTTAAAAAAAATACTGTTTTCATTGGAATTTCATTGAAATTGAACTTATACCCTAATGATTGGTGACTTGAAAATAATACTGACTGTCTTTTGCATCAACTATTTAGGAAAATCTGTGTAAAATATAATTTGCATAATTATTTGGAATGCGCTGTATGTGGAAATAGGGATACAACTAGATTGAATGTTGTATCTACAAGGTGTCTTTCAATTGGATGCATGTTATTTAACTCAGACTGAATTATGTCCCCTGGGCCCTGAAGTAGTACGCTAGAGCGTAATTAGCTATTAGTGTACAGTAGTTGTCATTACAGGTTGGTTAGGGAATTCCTATTTTAAAACTTCACCCAAATGACTACCAATGAGTCAGACACCCTTGTGGATTTCACTTTACTTTCTTCGCAAATATGACAATGAATCCCACCTACTGTATGCAAATAATCAAATAATCTACTAAGGTTGTGTCTTGACAACCACTATAAAATAATGTTCTCCCTCTTAGCATACAGTACTCTTCTGTTCTAACCCAACTAGCCTTTTGAAAAAGCCCTGTCTCCTTCACCCTCTCTCGTAAGCCATTTCTTCCTTTCATCTCCCTCTCTCAGAAGAGGCCGTTTCCTCTGGGCCAGAACTGACAGTTACTGTTTTGCCTTTCATGAAAATAGAAGAATTGTCTTCTGTCTGCCTTTGTGCCATGAGAAAGAGTCAGAGATGAAGGCAGCTTGAAATGACGCCGCAACAGAACAACAAAATAATACCACAAGGTGTCAGGGAAATGATAAAAAAGAAAAGAGAAAAAAATAGGGACTGATGCGTTTTGTTGTTGGTGCCTGTTTGAGCTACATGTCAAATCACAGAATGAGCTGGATCCTTTTTCCTGGTTCGAAATTCATTCAATCATCAACAACCGATTTGTGTGCACATCACAGGTGTAACATATTTTACAGAACGTTGCAAATCAAATACAAAACAAGGTATTTTTAGAGGTTTACAGAAGGAAGGTTTAAGCATAGCGCAAGCCTCCTTTACGCGACCTAAAGGTACTGTTTATCCCTCTTATCGTCCGCTTCTATACCGAAGTTGGTCTGTGAGAGCAATCCATAATCAGCTTGTAAACACCTACTGAGAGTAAGGCACCTGTCAACTCTGATTACGGGAAAGAATAAGAAACTGCAAGTAGGAGATAAGAATGGCTGTCTATATACTTCCAGACGAGTAGGACATTGAGTTGAATCGACTGTCACCTATCACACAGAAATAACTGACACAGCCAGTAACTGCTGTCTGAAAAAGATTTGTTTCATCATTACTTCCACCCAGTAAGATGTGGCTGGTAATGAATGATAAGAGGTTTTTGAAGCACTATACACATTCAGTAATGAGTCTTCTGAAGCAAGGTTGAACATTGAAGTGTGAAAGTGGAGATTGAAACCAGTCCCTTCTCAATAATCCATTATTGATCAAGCCTGTGTCGGATTAATCATGTATCAACGTAACCTGTGCCACGGACATTGAATCATGATCACTTCGGTTCCCAAAATATCTTAGAGAAGTGACTCAGGGTGCATTTCATTATCAAGCAGCCACCTGTTAGGCTGCCAGGTCTAGTACCGGTATAGCTTTTCTTGATATGATCTCATCAGTATAAAGTCCCATCCTGTTTGTGCATCACGGCTGTAAGTAACCATGCCTGGTGCATGCATGTTAATGGGGGCACTAATCCACACTGATTAGAAATCTGAGATCAAAGGCTTCCAGCGGGTGTCCCTTCACCTCTGTCTCATCTGTCGCTCCACAGTGAAACACTCGCTCTTAAGTATTTAATTAAGACGTTAAAGATGCAATACCCCTAAGGGATCCGAAATCTCTCAGGGGACCTGCCGCACATTAACAGTCTTCATCTGCTATTGTGTGGAACTAACACATTAATCTCTACAGTAGGACATTACAGATTCACTTCTAAGCTCTGGATGCAACTGTGTTATTACATTAGTATAAATTACCCATGGAAGATTTAGTCAGACATTTACTCTTTGCCTGCTGAGCCTCAAGAGACACTTCAGGACCCAACAAGTAATTTCTAACTTGTCTCCACTATTTTAGGAAAGGGGAAATAATGACCGGAACTGAAAGGGGTGTGCTGTATGGAAATGCTTGGCCAACAAATGGATGTACTACTTTGGAAATGTCAGTAACCTGTGGAACAGTCTACTGTTCATTGGAGAGAAGAATATGTTGGCTCTCATTTACCAAACACTCCAGCAGGATGAAGAGTAGGATAACTGCCTACACTTAAGAACTGTCACTCTGGAGTGGTTATTTCCATCCATTGTGTTTACACATTACATCATCTGTTATTACTTTGTAGAAACTTTCTTTACAAAATATAGTTTATTTTGTCCTGGCAACAAAACGGCGGTACATTTTCTATTTTATTTTTTTGTGGTTACTTTATACCTCAGGCTTCCTCTCCCTTTGTAATGAACCTTGATACTTTCTGGAAGTCAGTAGGCAGTAGAGAACAAATATGGCAGCTAGTGTTTATGAGCTGTAAATGTGTTAGATAACTTAAGACGTCTTCATCATGTGATCTATGACAGTGCGGACATCCCAAACTGCAATCACTCATTTCAAATAGGTGGCTTCATACTTCATACTGGAGTTGCAGCATACTTTGGGTAATACGCATATGATATTATGAATTACGAAACTGTATGATGGAACGTTTACAATGTGAAATTGACTATAAAATGAATTGTGTCATTTGCTGATATCTGCGAGTGGGTAGATGGACATATAAGCATACAAGTTCAGCCAGGAAACCCGAGTGGGGCATTGGCTCAGCGATGCATCAGTTGACATCCGGAACACACCTACTGTTCCACGGTCTAATACGGCAGCCTTAAGTCATTTGGTGTATCACGTGATTGCTAGCCACAATCCACCCCGCCTCCACCTGTTTGCTTTTGTCTTTCCTTCTACGGCGGGTTTGGTACTGTGTACTTTTCTCATTGCCTGTGCATATTGTTATTTATAACTGCATGTATCTATGCTGTTAGTAGTAGCAGCTTAATGAATACAATCACGCAATGGCAGGGAGTCAACACAAAGGCCCAGAACCTAAGATGTACTGTAAATTGTTGCATATTCTCCATCATGTCCAAACAAGACATGGTGTTTCTTATAGGATGGTTTTCAACATATTCATTTTAGAATCAGACATTTTGAGAAAGTGTCTCAATATGTTGAGATAGTATTGACACTTTTATTTTTGTGTTGGAACATCCATGGGAATGCACTCACAAGCCATACAGAAATACACACAATTAAAATAATACCAAATATATAACAAATAACAAATAATAAAGAAAACGCATAGCTTTATGGATTATGTTGTAACCTGGAGAAACTGACCTGGAGTGCAAACAGCTGTCCTCCTGAGCCAGTGTCCTGCTCCTGTCAACAGAGATGAGAGTTGGTATACTGTGGTAAAACACACACACACACAAACACACACATTTACTCCAGCCAGAGCTCTCTATCTGCCAAGAACATTCCCAGTAGCCCAACAGTCTCATGCTGCTGCAAGAATACACAAAGTATATAGTCTGGAGGATCCTTCCGTCAACATGAAAGAGAAACCTCTAGGCCTTAGATCACCTAGAGAGAGATAAAGCAACAGCCTTTGCAACGTGTGTTGTGAGCTGTAAGGAATTGCAAATGTGAGGAAAAAAATGGGGTTTCATTTTCTGTACCTCTCCGAGAGCCGTGCAGTTTTATTAAATCCACAGAGGATGGCTGCAGGGTTAGATCTTAAACATGGTGTGGTGCAGATGATAGCTATCAGTGTTCCTGAGAGAAAGGACCTTACAAGACCTGAGGCCCATGGGTTAGCATCCCTCCACTTTATGCCATTAAACCACATACAAGCTGCCTACACACACACGCACGCACACACACACACACGCACACACACAC
>JACXGM010032323.1:0-12671 GCA_016801145.1 Umbra pygmaea | reverse complement strand
TTAGATTCTGTCTGATGACTCCTGCTCATGCTCATTTAGATTCTGTCTGATGACTCCTGCTCATGCTCATTTAGATTCTGTCTGATGACTCCTGCTCATGCTCATTTAGATTCTGTCTGATGACTCCTGCTCATGCTCATTTAGATTCTGTCTGATGACTCCTGCTCATGCTCATTTAGATTCTGTCTGATGACTCCTGATGATGCTCATTTAGATTCTGTCTGATGACTCCTGTTGATGCTCATTTAGATAATGTCTGATGACACTTGTTGATGCTCATTTAGATCCTGTCTGACGACACTTGTTGATGCTCATTTAGATCCTGTCTGATGACACTTGGATGCTCATTTAGATCCTGTCTGATGACACTTGTTGATGCTCATTTAGATCCTGTCTGATGACACTTGTTAATGCTTATGTAGTTCCTGTGGTCTGGGCGTCAGCCCCACTTTTTCTACCTGGATGTTATAACCCTGTGTACATGTACATTTTTTATGTACAATATGGCCCTAAAAGTTAATGTAGTATTATAATCACATTTGGTCCTAGGTTTCTTTTTTGTTAGGAGGATGAATCTATGTTGACTATTGTTTTGAAAGGGGCTTTTATAAATTTAACACACCATTAAATGAAAACACATCATGACTTTATTTAATGATATTGCTATTTATTAATGAATACAAATTATTTGACAGTTTTTCTATTATTGTTATTTGTTTCCGGCTGCTTGACCCATCATCCAGTGGCCTTGGTTGTTGCATACCTTTGTCCATAGAGCCCTGAAAGATCACCCCAAATCGAATCATGTTAGCTACAATGTTTTACAATCAAATTGTGCACTATGTAATAGGGTGCCATTTGGGAAGCAACACTTGAGAGCTCTCAGGGTGACCTAAGTGGATCTAAACAGACAGTCCGTTGTAAATACTGCATGGTTAGTATATACAGGACTCTAGTAAGGCACTATTAAACTTAAGGCGTATACTCTTATAGCCTAATCAGACCTGCTGCTCTGTCCATTTGTTTTCTTTTTTACCTAGCAACAGCTACTGCTTCCTCGGCCAAGTGCTTCCATGAGGATTTGAAGACAATGTATACACTGTATTTGCGTGTTTGTGCATGCAAGTGCGCCTGGATCTGCCTGTGTGTGTGATAGAGGCAGGGAGAGCGAGTGTTGGCCGGCCATCCCAGCTCCATTTGGCTGCGTTACAAATGGAGATATTAATGGCTGCGTGTATCCCAGTACGAGTACAGTGGCGGTTTCAGGCCAGCTATAGCAACAGCACAAACATCATCTGTGCTCAACGTGTTGAGATTCAGAACCCACTAGAGAACCTAATAACGGCTCTGCTTATTCAACACATTGCTTCTGTTACATTTAAGTCCTTTAACACTCCTGAAGTGCTCATTGGAGAAGTGCGATCTGAAGGCCATCTCAGGTTTAAGTGCAATGTACATTTAGGATCTCAATGGCTTGCTTTGACAAAACAACACTTAGTAGAGCAATGGATTGAAATTCTTTTCACAACATATTTTAGGATTCTGTTCGGAACAACATAATTAACTAGTATCTAGTATTAACTAGACATTTTAGGTGGTTGTGGTCTAGTAATGTATTGCATTGCATTTTTTAATGTTGTAAATGTATGTAGTACTGTATTACACTTTACTGTTTGTATGATCTAAAATATGTTCTAAGAGGAGCTGCTGCTGTTAGTAGTAGATTTTGGGTTTCCTAACAAAATGCTAAATTATGTATAAATTAATAATGAAGAATAGACAGTTTATGAAAACAGGGTTTGGCTCAATGCTCTCGGAACACTTAGTACTTATCCTAATCATAACCTTAATCTCAATAACCTAAACGGTACAGTTAAAACTTACCTACTGTAGGAATTACACCTTACCCTAAACTTGGTCTTTAATACCTCACCCCAGTTTTAACACTATGCCCAATTGTACATTTGAACTTACCCTGTAAGCAGAAATGTATTATTTTTGCTTGACGTCAAGATGTATGCACAGAGATCTGGATCATACACACAGCACAGTTAAATAGCATTGGTTTTGAGTAGTGACAGAGCGGTTTCTTGACAGGATGAGAGCCAACATAGCAACGGTACAGGACAGTGTGTCTCTAGGATTCACAACACACCAAACTGAATCAGTCATCATTGAGCACTTCTTTTTGTTATGGACGTAGTTACTGTCCTGTGGGGTTTAGAGCGAAAGAGGGACGGACAGCCAATCAGATACACAAGTCAGAAAAGGGCCGTCGCTAACAGACTTCAGACGGAAGAGAATCATGAATAGATGTATAGGAAAAGAGGATGTTGCAGATTACCCAGAAGTCTAATGAGAATAACAGCCACATTATTTAAACAGCCGACTTCAGGATGGTGTGTGCTGCGTGTGTCTTGTGTGTGTGTGTGAGTGACACTACACCATTAGGATTAATATATACCTTGTTAGCCTGATGGATGAAAGAGGTCTGTTAGACAGACTTGAACATCTTTGAAACATTACAGAGTCTACTGTCTCCAGGTTTCATATAGGTCTTCACACACACTACCCTCCATCAGTATTTGGAAAGTAGGCTGGGTATCTGTAAAAGCACTTTGTGACAACAGCTGATGGAAAAAGGGCTTTATAAAATACATTTGATTGATTGATTGTAAAGCCAAAATTGCTCTCTTTGCTGTACACTCAAGGCAAATGGAAATATACGAAAACTGTTCAACCTAATGCCACGTGGTAAGTGGTACTGGAGCATCAACACACACACACACCAATAGACTGAAGGACAGTTTCTACCCACAAGCCAAAAGACTCCTCAATAGCTGAACTGACACATGTCCCTGGATAGATAATCTATTACCATGCTGCTCTGCTGCTAACTGTATTTCTGTTCATATATGTTTATACTGTATATCATTATTATTTTCACTGATTCAAATACAGGACTTTTCTTTCCAGTGTTAGTATATATTGCTCTAGTGTTGTATTGTTGTATTTTAATAC
Source organism: Umbra pygmaea (assembly GCA_016801145.1). Lineage (NCBI taxonomy): Eukaryota > Metazoa > Chordata > Actinopteri > Esociformes > Umbridae > Umbra > Umbra pygmaea. Next base: position 9,650 of record JACXGM010032323.1, on the reverse strand, counting down.
TCTGGTTTAATTATTCTACTAGAATGGTTTGGTGTAATGGTCTAAGCTCCTGACTCTGGACGAAATGTCTCTGTGTCCTCCCTTTCTGTGTCCCCCTACAAGCCTCTATCCCTGGCTTATGCTACCTACGGTCCTGTCATTCAAAAATCCCCCTGAGATATCTCAAACTAAATAATGGTTAGCATCAATTGGGAAGGATTTCAGAAGCAAGCATTTCACTTGCTTATATGTTGGAACTGGCACAAGGGATGTTGAAAAATGAGTTTGATTCTGCAAACGTCAATCATTACTAGATTGACTCATTCAAGGGCCACTTTTGCAACCTTTTTCAAAGAGCTGGACATACCTACTGGGCTAACATTCGGTAACTCCTATTTTCATCAAGCTAACGAGGCTGTTAATTTGGGAAGACTTTTAATCAAATGGATGTTACTGCTGTGAAATAAATTGTTGTGTTTGGATTACTCCTCTTTCCCATAAAGGGCTGAGTATTCCAATATGTTTTATTATACTTTATAGATTATGTATCAAATTTTCGAGGGATGTTGTGAATATGTCAGCCGGATAGCGAGGCAGCTCAAACAGGGGGTGAATATGAGTATGTTTCAGCATTCCGGTCTTTGGTTTCATTGTTTTGGCAAAAGTGAACATAATTTCAATCTTTGGAGGATATTGTGGGATCGCCTGTCTGAGTTTTTTGAATAGGAAATGTAATAATAGAATGGGGTGATCAATAAACAATACTCCTAGGACACTACGTGTGCAGTAGTGGTGTATTTGATCCTTTTGTTAGGTTTGGTATGTAGCAACTCCCTACTGTAACATTATTGCTTCACTTTTATTCATTAAATTGCTTAAACATAGAGGCAGTGTCATTCCTGCTTTCATCTGTTTGTTTAAAAATTGTAGAAACAATCAGGTCTGCTTCTTGCTACCAAAGAGTATAGGTATTTATGACAGGACCAATTCAGAAAGACAACTAGGTCCAACTGTTTATACAGTAAAGGTTTAGGCACCCCTGACAATTTCTATGATTTTCATTTATAAATACATGGGTGTTTGGATCAGCAATTACATTTTGATCTACAGTGTAAAAAATATGACATGCTGTCTACTAAAAAAATTATAAATTTTTATAAATAAAAATTATGGTAACAATATTACATGTATTATATTTGAGTAGATTTTAAGTTTTTTTTTTTTTGTGAATCTACCTGAATAAATTAAGTAAAATTTCCAAAATTATTTAGTCTATGGCACATGATGAATTTAATATTATTAGTGGAATGTGCTTTTTTAATTTGTCTCACAAATAAATCAAGCAGAATTTACTCATTTGTATTAATTAAATTTACTTAATTATAACATTTACTGCCTTTTTCAGGTTAAGATAATAATGAATACATAATGCACTTTTTACCCGTAAGAATACGATGGGTAGATGTGGTTACAAAATGTGGTACATTTTTTATAGAATGAGTGTGGTATTTCCGTACTTCTTATATGGTAAATTACTGCTGTAGTGCATTTGTAAATAAGTGGCTTCCGCTAACTACATCATCTGGCTTTTTGGTTTGATCGGTTAAAGGGCGTGGCTAGATGTCAGCTAAAGCTGTGAGAATCCAAATGTGGTTTTAGAATTACGTTCAATTGAATTCAATCATGTCAACTATTAATTAAAACAGTTCAGCTCATAAATTGTGTTAGTTAGACTATATCTTCTCCACTCCATGTCTTTGTAGAAATATTTAAACTACTGCATACACACTTGCAAAGAGAATTACCTGGCACTGCATGTTGCATCCAGATATTTTCAGACTCCATCAAAGTTTATGTCCTAAAAAGTGCACTACTTTGAACCAGAGGTTATAGGACAAAGTGTAGAGATTAGGGTGCCAGTTGAGCCATTAGGGACATATCTCTTAAAGGTGGTTAAATGGTGTGTGTGTTTGTCAGCATGTGTGTACGTGCATAGCCTAAAGAGGCCAGGTCTAATTTTAGTGTTAATAAGCCAGCGTGGATATGACCCTGAAGGCAAGGAGGGATGACTTCTCATAAGGCTTAGATTTAGAATGAATAGAAGGGACTCACTTTGTAAATCCACAGGAGTTATCGGTCACTGTTTTCCAATAGAAATGGGCATATTGTTAGGAGTGAATGGAGCAGAGAGCACATTCCTTTATTCCACCCACCATGTTGTTTTGAGTGGAAATGTCCCATCTTGGTAATTGCAGGTCTATGATCAGAGTAACAGTTGACCTGTGAAGGGCTGGAGAATTTGAAGTTATATTAGTCTTGAGGGGGGGGGGGCTCCTGGGAGAATTTGGTTTTAATTGGGGGAGGGCAAACATGTATTCCTTCCTTCCTTAGGTGAATTGGGAGTTGCTGATTGGACAGCCCCTGGGAGATGTGAGATGTGATTGGGTGCATGTTTTGGAACTAAGCTAAGTGTGTGTGTCTGTGTGTCTGTGTGTCTGTGTGTCTGTGTGTCTGTGTGTCTGTGTGTCTGTGTGTCTGTGTGTCTGTGTGTCTGTGTGTCTGTGTGTCTGTGTGTCTGTGTGTCTGTGTGTCTGTGTGTGTGCGCATGTATGCACATGCATTGTTAAAAACATATTTGAGGCATGTGTTTGAATGTGTATGTGTGTGTGTATATAAATGTGTGTGTGTCCTATTTTGAGGTTCATTAGTCTGAACAGGTTTCCTCTGCTCTCATCATTATTACCCAGAATGCCACAGGAGTCATTTCCTCCACACAGATTATTGCTAGTCCTCCTCTGGGTTCTCTCTCTCTCACAATTGTTTATTTTTGTCTTTTATCTTTTCTATAACCCCTTTCTTTTTCTGTCTTTTTTCTCCACTTTGTTTCTCTCACTTTATCTCCCTTCAATTTTCATTTACTTGGATTCATCTCCCTTTTGCTCTGTCGCTCTACTGTTTTCTATTTCATTTTCTCTATCTTTCACCCTCCAGGTCTACTTCTCTTTAGAGAGACAGATTCACCATGGCACCCAGACACTGGTATGCTCTCTGCCCTCAGGAGTATATACTTGCTCATTCACAGAGCATTTCATTTGATTATTACAATTAGAAATTGGCCATCCCAGAACTATAGAGGAAGAAGATTATTCAAAATCATCTTTACTTCAATAAAAAAACAATTTATCTTCATATGGTTGGAATGTCATGTTTGTGCTACTGTATTTTATGTAAGTGATTTCCATTGAGTTTTCGGCAGTTTTAATTATGTTGGTTTAGTCGCCGCAAAATAAGTGTTTTAGTATCATGAGGATTGTACTTGAATTATTATTTCATACTGTCTTTTAGTGTTTGATCCAATGGGCGTGTGGGCATCCAGGGTTTGGACCATAGAAATTAAATCTATAGAAGCCTTATTAAACTGTTTTGCTTGGTCATTCGATTAGTACAACAAAAAAATGGCGACTGTCGTTAGTTGTCACGGTAACAACACGCAAATCGGTTTAATGCGGAAGTAGGCCGCTAAATCTTTGCAATGGAATTGTACACGTAAAAATGGCTGCCGCTCTGACCATTCTGCTACATTTATTTGCATTGGAATGGCACTTCTAATTATTTAATTTCTATGGTTTGGATATGTGCTCTGGCATGGCGGGGCTGGAAACCCACTGGACCCAGCAGGGGGCAGATAGGAACACTCCCATTGCTGGCTCTGTGACTCGTCAGTGAAGTTTCCCCTTGTTACTGATCTAGGATCAGCTTTCCTTTTCCAAATGCTAGCCTTAATCATTAAAGAGGGAACTGTCAAACTGACCTGAGATCAGTGTCTACTGTCTACGGGTGCGACTGGCACTTTGAGTGTAATGTTGTGTCACCAGTCAGTGGTCACCAGAAACACTTTCCAAAAGAGTGTGTATTATGTGCATATGTAGGTGTGTGTACAGTACAGTATGTCTATGTATGAACGTGATACTACATAATATGTTGTGTGATTGTCGTCTATGGAAAAGGCGTGTATTGGGGGCTCTGACTGCATCAAGTGTTAATGCTTGCTAGGACCACACACAAATCAACCAAAATCTCTGGAAAATCTGTCTCATGTATGTACAGTATAATGATGAAGTTATGTCTGTTCCTCCCTCCATATAGCTGATGTCTGGACAGGGTTGTGTAGTGTACTTGTGTGGGTTAATCCTAGGTTTTTAGATACACGTTTTTTTATGGTAAGAAAATGGTTTTCCATTCAACGTCTTCATTTTCAGATATGACTCAGCAGGAGTTCATAAAAATGTAAATTTTTGCGGTGGATGACGTGAGCTAAAACTTTTCGAAACTTGTGGGAAAGAAACGCTATCCATCTTTATTATCATTGCATATTTATTTGAGGAGATATTGCCATCTGTAACCCAAACATTGAGATCACTAATGAACAGCATAGCAAAGCAATTCCACTAACTAGAGTCCAATTAATCCACAATGCTTACAGTCTTGACTTCCTGTATTTACTGAAGAGACTGTTTTATTACAAATATACTGTTAGAGAAAAATTGGGTATTGAAATAACATTGCTAAGCATTTGCAAGGCCTAGAATTAATCACACATAAATCATTAATTGTTTTGCTTGTTTTTGTATAGTACCCCACAGGTAGTCGGTTTTCCTCTGATTGTAAGATGGCCGCCAAAGATCCTGGCCAGCTGCTGGTCCTAACAATGACAAGCTGTTTGCCCTAACAATAGCATTTGTTTTCCACAGAATGCAATAGGGGGGCTTTCAGGCTCCTGTCTATTCCTGTCTTTGGACTCATGGGTACTTCTGATTATTTTAGTATTTGAATATTCATTGGGAGTTGTGGATGTCAGTTATCTCTTTACAACCGAGACTGAGCTAATGTAATCAATATGCATAGATTTCATCAGGGACAGAACAAAGTTGCAGTACAGATTTAACAATGCCAGATCAAAAATGCATCACAATATCAATTAATTTTTTTCTTAATTCAACATTTTTCAATAATCCCCCATTGAGAACTCTTCCCCTGTTGATAAACGTCTTTGGAGTTTGGTCCTGGTGAAAACTCTCCCTTTTCCTCTTCATCTACAGTATGTGAAAGCTCAGGCTTCTGAAACCTTGACTTCTATTGTCAACGTCTCCTGTCATTATGCCACATTCCAGTTGTATTCAGAGGTCGGAATTCCTGAGTTCCAAATCGGGAGTCAACTAAAACTCCTCCTCAAGTTGGAATTCCAACTCGGGAGAAACTCACTAGCCCGAGTGTCAGGATTAGGAGTGTATATCCAAATGCAGACAATGGAGTGGTGAGTAATAACAATAATGATGTTTATTGTAGTAATGAATAATGATAAATGAGAGGCAGGCAGGTTCCCGGGGAGCTAGGGTTTCGGGTCAACGACCCAGATATGTGCAGAGACAGGTAGCAAAGTATGGTCCATATAGGGAGGGTGGCAATCAGCCCAGGTGTGGCAGAGGTAGCAGGTGTTAGGGATCAGTGATGATGGAACTGGTGCTCTGGGACTGGTGCCTTCAGGAGTGCAGGGGAAGACAGGAACTGGTGCTCAGGAACAAAAAAAACAAACATAGAAACAGACCAGACACACACACAACATTAAAAAAATGTTTAAAAACCATGGTAAAAAAATACCTTCTGTGTGTTCAATCTTCCAAAAGGTATATTTGTTCTGTAGTTGTCTACATTCCAAGCACAACTAAGACTTTCGTGGCGGAATCCATCTTGTTTCCCATTTTGGACACTGGAACGTGATCAACTTGTTTTAACTCTGGTTTGACATCATTCCCAGTTCCAACCTCCAACTTTGGAGGTAACGAGAACACGGGAATGACCACAGACCTCGGATCAACCTGTTCACTGCAAAAAATCCTGTCTTAAAAATATTGTTCCATTGGCAAAAAAGGGTTATTTATCTTGATTCAGGTCAAAAAATCTAACCATCCTGTTTTTTGACCTGAATACAACATCAAAAGTTGTTTTTGCCAATGGAACAAGATTTTTAAGACAGAATCTTACATTACAGGGGGATATAAACTGCTGTGCTGTCCCTGTCCATTACAGGGGGATATAAACAATCCACAAAACTGACTTTAGATCAGTATCCTCATCCAGTTTCATTTTCACGAGTTCTATTTCTCTGCCATTTGTTAAGTACAAACCATTCCCAAGTAAAAAAAAAGTATATTTAAATTATACTCCAGTATTATACTTCTAGTATACTTATGTTTAACCATAAGTATGTATTTAATATATTTAAGTATATTTGAAGTATACTTTCAAAATATACATACCAAAAACATATATTGGAAGTACATTTAGGATAAATAAAATACATTTCAAGTACATTTAAATATACTTTTTTTTACTTGGGTTGTCTGTAGAAAATCTTTAAATATAAATTATTATATTATTCTCTCAATCCCGGAGGATCCAAGCCATTTTGTGTCTGAAGCTAACTGCTAGCCACAATTCCACATTGCCTGTAGCTTATGCAGAGGTTAATAGCATTTTAATTGCAGGCATTAGTTCATCTGCTGTATTATTAGATGAAGTGAAGGTTTACAGCCAGCCTTAGTACTTCTACAGTACATCAATCTGGAGAGGATTGTGGTGGAACACTGGCAGCCAATGAAGATTGATCTGCTATGACTGATTGTATTCTTTTTTTAAGATTGTTTAGGGAGGATTTTGATTGACAGGAATCAAAGGAAACAGAAGCTATAAAACAGTAGGAAACAGAAGCTATAGAGTCAGGTATGTAGGGGGAGGCAGAGAGGAAAGGCACAGGTATTCGGCTAACCGCTGTCACGAGGGGGCATGTGTGAATCGGAGTCAGGATTTTAGACCACTACACCAACTCTGGAAGACTGATTCTATTCTAATGACACCGTTTAAGAGGGAGATCAAACTGCAGGACTTGTTGTTAAACATTTATTTCACAGTGTGGTTGGAATTTGACATGTTATGGTAGTGGCAAGGACACAAAATAACCCAACGTTTTATACAACCCTACCAAACCTTACCACTTAAAGGAGTAGTTCTGGAATTTATCATTTTAACATTTTAAATTCAGTCTGTGAGGCAATACATATGTGGGTTGCAACCATCCACCCATCCTTGATGGGTGAGGGAGAGAAAAGACATGTAATATTGAAGATCTAGATGTAACATTGATTAACATTGCACTGTCCCAACTGGTGTAGATGTTGTGAGGTGTTGTATAAATTGGAGACCAGAATGCAGGGAGGTGCTTTCTTGATGTTTAATGAACATGAAGTTCCTGTCCCTGAATAGTGCTTTATTGCAATACATAGTAGCTGCACAATGATAATGAATAGCAACTATGCTCTGACGTGGCACAGGACGTGAGTGCTAAACATAGAGCGTACGTTTGGCTAGACTATACGACATATACTAAGTGTAAAGCATATAGTGGAGAGGACACCTTCATTACAATACTTCCATAAGCATAGTTACAGGAACTACCATACACAGGACAGGAACGAATTCACAATAGCACAGCCGACCGTTCCGGAACACTGGGACTAAATAGACATCTTGATTACTCATCACTCACCGGTGCGGGTATTTACCCAATGCACCATTCATGCGTAATGAGTAACCAAGTGCCTACCCCTTTCTCAGTGTCCAGAGGTCGGCGCATAAACCATAACAAATAAACCATACTCTACACAACAAACACATTAAACTATAAATACATACATCCAGCCATGATACATAGGAATCCCTATGTTTTGTGACAGCCAGTACTTTACATTTTTTTTACAAACATTTTGTTGAAGACAATAACAGAAATAACTTTATAAACACAGTAGATGTCCGTCATAAAGAAAAAGCTGTGTGTTAACGGACATTTACTCTGTATACTATAGTATTTTCTGGTATTGTCTTGAAGGAAATGTAGGCAAATTAATAGAAAAAGTACTGGAATATTTGTTACCAGTATTTTTACAGTTTTTTTACAGAATTCTTTACAGTGGGTAGCTGTCATGCACAGGGGTTTCTAGCTGGCATGGTGTTTTAATTATGGTATAATGGTACACTAACATGTATTGCAGTTTGAGACTGTGCTGCTCACAGTCAAATAACAAACTTGAGGATTATTTTTTGTGCTACAAATTCCACTTACATTTCAACAGGAAATGTTCTACAGTTTGTTTTCTTGATACATGTTTTGTACAAGGCAGAGCAAGTTGCACATTTGAAATTGTAAATTACAAACACTGCAACCGTTCTTAATCCTTGATTACACTACAGCCTATCCGGCTGCAAAGTTATATTTCTTCATCAACAGGTGCTGTGCTGCCACAGAATGGTCTGACAAAGCATCTGTAAACATGCTGTCCCCACCTTTCATTGGGAAATGCATTTATATCTTCTTGAGTTGAGGAAATTCCAGCTTTCAACAGTAAGACATCATTCACCCATTTTTAGTCACACTATGCTACATTACAGAACCAAATTAAATATCAAAGTATAACATATAATAGTATTGTTTTGAATGACTAGGCACATTTCTAAAAAGTAACATGAATGAAGACAGAGGCTCTCACCCCTGGTCCAAGCAGAGGTGTGGCCACTAACGTTCCATATACTGTATTTTCTTAATTATAAATCACACTTTTTTTCATAGTTTGGCTGGTCCTGCAACTTATTGTCAGGTGCGACTTATACTGTATATCAAAATATATATAAATTAACACGTTTTTAAGGAGCTTTATGGACTTGCTTACCGGTAACTTCCTCGCTGGCTTGTTATGTTAATTCAGCCTATTCAGCCTCCTTAATGTGTTACGTTAACATACTGGACTACTATTTAGCCTGTTCTGTGTGCTATTGTGTAGCTGAATAACTTGCCTTTCCAGATTAAATGTCTGTTCTTGGTCTTGGATTTTGTTAAATACATTTCTAAATAAATGTTTTTAAATAATAATAATAATTTGTTCAGCTTATATAGCGCTTTTCAAGAACCCAAAGCACTTTACACAGTGAGGGGGAAAGCCCACCTCATCCACCACCAAAATGTAGCACCCACCTGGGTGATGCACAGCAGCCATTTTGCGTGTGGATAAATGCAACATAGTCCAGTGTGACTTATATATGTTTTTACTCTTCATGACACATATTTTGACTGATGCGATTTATACTCCAGAGCGGCTTATAGTCCTGAAAATACGGTACATCTACTGTATGCAAGCACTCATGTTGATGGAGTTTTTAGGTCTCTGTGTGTGCCAATCAATGTCATGTTGAAGATATTGGTTGTCAACAGAACAACACATACTTCGCCCAAGTTTGGTGAAAAATGCATAGGCCAGAGAAAACACCTGTGAAACATTTGTCCTTCCATTGTGTCCCATCAGTGGGTTACAATGTGAACTTAAATGACTGAGGTTTCATTTGGTTTCGCCGTGCATTTCAGACCAGTTTCTGGGAAATCGGCAGTGGAGAAAGAAGTAAAATGCATGTTGTAGTTTGGTTCTGCTTTCCAATATATTGTTTGCATAGGTGTGTGGCACTGACTCTATATGCCTAAGAGAGGAAGGCTGCCTATGCATTGTTGTTGTTGTTGTTGTGTGTGTGTGTGTGTGTGTGTGTGTGTGTGTGTGTGTGTGTGTGTGTGT
>JACXGM010032322.1:0-12599 GCA_016801145.1 Umbra pygmaea | reverse complement strand
AGAGAGAGAGAGAGAGAGAGAGAGAGAGAGAGAGAGAGAGAGAGAGAGAGAGAGAGAGAGAGAGAGAGAAAAAGAGAGAAAAAGAGAGAAAAAGAGAGAAAAAGAGAGAAAAAGAGAGAGAGAGAGAACTGTCAATCAGTACCAAACTATCAGTACCACACAACAAGTAAAATCAACCATTACCGAACAACCAGTATCAAGTAACCAGTCCCAACAGCCAGGACAAAGACTGCATACACTTACCCAGCAAAGCAGTGAGCAGCCGTTACCACCCAGGAGCTGTCCACCAGCACCCCTCCACACATCAGCCCACCGTCCAGCTGCAGGTTCACCAGCCAGGGCCAGCTTCCAGGGGGCGCCGGGGAACCCCCCACGATGCGGGAGCGCGGCTGAGTCACGTTCTGCTCCGCAGACGTTCTCTGGCCACACACTGCTGCAGGAGGAGCCAAAATGTTCCACGGTGTCAGTTAGCAGACAAGTCAAAGTGGAACCCAGTTCTGAATCTTGCAGAACCAGACAGAGCCCTGACACAAGGACATGCTACTTAATTTTGTCTGATGAAACGTTTTCTGCACTGAGGATTACAGCCCTGAATGGTGTGTGCTGTTAACCCACCCTGTGTTTGTGTCTGTGTGGCTGGTTCCAGGATGTGCATGGTGGTCAGAAGGCTGCACTGGAGCACGCGGGCACTGCAGCTCTCGCCCATGATCCTCACACACGCCTCCTTCTCTTTGTCGCCTGGCGGGCATCGCCGTTGGTAGTAACCGCACGCCTGACTCAGTGCCCAGCTCCTCTCGCCCTCCTCCGGAACCTTCTGGACCTTGGTGATTAACTCACAGCTGGGTTCTGCCAATGAGCTGTCTGGGGCAGCTGTAAGGAGAAAGCACAGGTAAGGTTAAACTAAATCACAAGTAAACCATGTTCTGTAGGAAGTGTATCAATGTCTAACACACTGTCTATGTGTTACCAGACAGGGCGGGTGGTCTCTGAGTGTTTCCTTACAGCAGGGTCCGGAGCGTTGTCCACAGTCCTGAAAGAGACAAGGAACACAGCCTCTGCAGCCCGCCTCGGCCTGGCTCCGCTCCGATGTGGCCAGCTCTAGAGCTGTCAGGGCACTGGTCAATGCTGCCTCCAGAACCACAGTTCCCCGGTCCGATAGAGCTACAAATGGAACAATGAGATGGAGAGAAGCGAGAGAAAAATATGTCTATGTTTTAATAACTGTATAACTGTATGAACGCATACGTTTAATAACTGTATGACCGCAAAACAGAATGCCTTGGTCAGTGAGGAATAAACAGCAAATGAATGTGCATGTTGTAAGCATTGCCTTGTCATCTAAGGTTTGCTTTTAAAATCGAACAAGGCTGGTGAACATTTCATAGAGGGTTCCAGGGAAAACCTATTGGTTATTAAAGGGCTGCGGTTAGAAGCTTTTATACAGGGTTCCAAGCAAAAAAATTGCTTATAGAATAACTCTCTGCCAAGGTATATGCCTTGCACCACAAAGGACACTGCTATGACAACATCCTATACTTTGTGTATAATGTTATTAAGATGGGTTCATATTTCATTCTGAAACTAGTCAGGCACTCATATTAGACCCTCCAAAATGAGCTAAATAAAGCTGACTGTGATATTAAACACATCTGACATATTCTTTGAATGTACAACAGATTGAGTAGTTGATAACACTGTGTTTTCATATGACCTAGTATGTGCATTTATGTCTGCGAAACAATTTGTTTTCTCTTGTTGCTCTTTGAGATCACTGAACAGCGCTTTTTGGAGGAGGAGCAAATTCATTCAGAGCGCGCTGGTGACGGCTGTGTCGACGCACTTCAGTGGTGCCACCGACCACGGGCCCCCCTCTGTGAGCGCCACATGAAAGTCCCCGCTGCTAGCTAACGACGACAATGCTGATGAAGACTTAATTAGATGGCAGAGAGGGCCGAAGCATGAGGACTGAGGCGGACTGGACAGGGCAGGGGCGGTGAATACCCGTTGTTCCAAATCGCTACAAACAGTCAGCATGGCATGATGCCTTCATAATCAACGCGTTGCTGTACTCAGCATTTCAACCAGTGAGATCTAACAGCCCTGGGATAGGTCACCACGGTGATGGAGGCAACATATCTATTCTGCATAGGTCACCACGGTGATGGAGGCAACATATCTATTCTGCATAGGTCACCACGGTGATGGAGGCAACATATCCATTCTGCATAGGTCACCACGGTGATGGAGGCAACATATCCATTCTTTTTTTTACTGGGATTGTAAGGGATTTAATCAATACACAATAATAGGAATTCCTTCATTAGGGAGGAATTTAGGCCTGGAAAAGGCAGCTTATATGTGCCTATATGTAAACTCCAGAAATAAATTTGCGTGCACACATTACAAGTAAAGCCTGCTAGCCTTGTCGTCCATAGAGACATGCTTGACGGTCTTGATAATGGTGATGCTTGTGTTTTCTACTGTCATCCAGCAAGGCCTAGGTAAGTAATACATATTACGACGTAAGATGCTATCAAGATTTTAAATATGTCCTCATGCTCTCTATAGGAGAACCATTTGCACACCCTCATGTATTTTCAGCTAGAACCTTTTTTATTTTCAGATAGAACCCTTTTCTATATGGGTTCTCATATTGGATTCTACCACCTGTTGCTTTACAACAGCATCACTGATAACAAATTAGTTATTAATCTTAGTCCTGTCTGAAACAACACGCCACCTGCATTTTGTAGCACCATCCACTACTCCGCACGTCATTCAGTCAACTGATAAGTGATGAACCTGACAGTCAGAAGGCATTTTCACTGTGCAAAGTTCTGACTGGCAGATTCTGTCAGTGAATCGTACACACCCGGACACACTCAGACGCCTGGTACCTTTCAGAGCGCTCTGTGGTATCCTGTACACCTCCCTTCCAGCTGGTGCTCCCAGGCAACAGTCCATGACCAGCAGCAGGAACGAAACCAGAAGCATGCTGTCAGATCATCCGATGCCAGCTCAGTGCTGGAGGCTCAATCACAATCACAACAAAGGAGGCAAAGTTAGAAAGCAAAGATGGGCTGGTTGTAGTTCCGGTCTCCGTCCAGCAGCTCCTGTTATGGTCTTGCAGATCTCTGTGTTTGAGATCTCAATCAGGGCATCTGTCTGCAGCGTTACTTAAGAGGAACAATAGGAAGGCATGGAGTGGTCTGTGGTATATATAGAGTCCCCCGGGGAAGACCAGGGAGGGGGAGGCCGAGGGGGGGAGTGGGAGGGAGAGATGCTCCCATGGCCAATGCACAAACAGCTGAATTCATTAAGACGGTGACAGGCAAACTCGAGTACAACTTGCCAAGGCTAGAAATTACAAAGCGGTTTGATTATGTGAAAACGGGGGGAGGGGTGGAGGGTGGGGCCTGAGGGGCATAGGGGCGGGGCCTTGTTTGAATTCATTAACATTGGAGGGAGAGTAGATTGGTAAACTATGACCATGTGGACGCTAACTACATGGGGTGAGCGAGAGAGAGCGAAGGAGGGAGTTAATATCACGTCGGGGATCGAGCCAAGAGAGGATCAATGACAGAGGGAGGGGGAGAGGGGAGGGGCCAAGCAGAGGACAGACAGAGATGGGGAGGGACAGCGGGGAGAGAGAGATGAGCGTCCGTCATTCTCTCGATCCATCAAAGAGGGCATTGTGCTCGGCGTCCTCTGAGGATGCCCACTTCAAAGCTGTCGCCTGGGCATCACAAGGACACCGCCCCATTGATCACTTACAGCCCTTTATACACCCCATTAAAATATTGTCAGTTCACATCACTTTTGTCTTTCTCAGATGAACTCCTCAATCCAACATTGAGATACGTTAGTAGAAAGGTGGAAAAACAATTTGGCAACAAGTTCAATTGATTATTTATTTTTTACTTTTTATGTTAACGTTTTGCAGCAGCTGCAGCTGCATTGACTCTTTTAAAGACTGTTATTCGGTGTGTTGGTCATTATGTAATTACAGATATGATCGAAACAAATCTTCATGTTCTTGAATCTTGTAAATAATGTAACTATGGGGAGATGTAGTTAAATTAAGATTTTCTGTCTTTTATCAGAGAGTTAATTCTTTGGAGTTGTAGGCTAGGTAGCTGTTAAAGCACTTTGTGACATCTGATAAAAAGCAGAAAGGGGACATTTTATTTTTATGTGAGATAATAGGTAAAGCTAACTTTTATCTTTATTAGCATGGGAGTTAATAGGTAAAGCTAAGTTTTATCTTTATTAGCATGGGAGTTGACAATGGTAACAATTTTGCCATTAAGCTAAATCTATATCTATATAAGTTGGACAAGTTTAGTTTGTAGTCATATAGGGTATAGTGGGGTATGTTGAGCTGCCTATTAAAGTGGAACTGACACCATTTCGCATACTATGCAGATTTGAACCATCAATTAAAATATATGCAGAAATATGAAATGTTGGAGAATGATCAAGATCTAGAGTATGGAACTGTAAAATGACGATATGTATTTGATCACTTGTCAGAAAAATGCACCATGTTATCTCTGGAGGTGCATTTATACACATTCTAATATAGTATCGTGTTGTTTAAATGCTGCCAGCTCCATTTCAAATATTCCCACTAGTTCAGAAATGTCTGCTTTTAATTCCCCCAAAAATTATAAATTTCTGCCTTTAAGCTTTTTAGCACAGACTTAACAAAAACCCTACACATAGTACTTCAACACTGGCCAGGCCTGTTACTTTACAGTTACAGAGAAAGTCTTAGCATCACACTTTGGAGGAAACACTTTTATACTCAACGTTTCATTTTTCTCAAGCAATGGCTAAACGTACCCCGTTAAGACCTTCTAACTTACTATTCTGTCAAAACAATATACAAACTATTTTTAACTCCAGCTTTACATTTGGTCAAATTTTGAATTTGTAAAACGTATACAGTAAGTAAAACCAGAGTACTGCACTGAAACTATTATTGTCTTTCTTTGATAGGGAGGCGCTAGCACTTTAAAGTCAAGTCAAAACCTTTGTAATTCTGTCATAAGAACTCACGTCACTTTCTTGATCAAACACACAAAAACAGGTTCAACTTTGAGAAAACATTATTTACACGCTATTATACTTATTAGACAATGTGAGTGGAATAATAGCTATAATTTCAGATAAAAGGCTACATTTAATTTGACTCTATATACTGTTAAATCAATTAAAGTATATTTTTGTGTGTGTGGGGAAACTTGTGCATCCTCCTAATAAAGTCTGGTAATATATGCTTGTGTTGAGAAATACTCTAATTAGTAAAAATATGTAACAAATCTTTCTAAGTTACTACACACAAACACTCACAACATTATAACTACTCAAGGCATTATGACTGAACTGTTAACTCTTCTGTATTCTATTTAGAAATAGGAAAAGGTATGTGCAGTATCTATTGTATTAATCCTTGAATTAAGCATTAAATTTAGCATAAAATGTGTGTTGTCCTTGTAACATGGCTCCCACTTATAATTGAGCCGAAAATATGACTGTATTTTATTAATTTTTTACAAATGTTATGGGTGCCAATCCTTTTTGAGTTGACTGTACATGACCCTTCATTATGTATCTGAACTTTGTACTTTAATTAGAATACAAATAAAATAATAATGTAAAATTGATGGGGTATGTAAAAGACTTCTGGACATATTCATTACCATACATTTGTTCTACACAAATATTATCACCTGTTTTGTAACTGATGGGTGTATAGCATTTTATGCTTAGGTCACAAAAGCAAAAAAAGTCAACTGTTGGGCGTAGAAATTAATTTCAACGTTTTTTTTATTATTGTTTTCGCCCCTCCCAATTGGCCTTGTTCAATTATCCCCAATAATTGTCACATCGGCAGCTCCACAACCCCCCTCGACAGATGTGGGATGGTGAAGGGCGCTCGCATGGTTCATCCAACCGCATGTCGTCGATTCTTTTCACACTGCTCATCCAACACGGAAGCCTTTAGCGTGGTGGAGGTTCGGGAAAAGTCAGCGAAGCCGTAGTCAGGATCGAACCACTGACTGTCATGATGTAGTATGTCCTGCAAGGCAGTGACTTAGCCCACTACGCCACATGGACCTGTTTTATTTCTTAACACCTACAATAACCATTACTTGACTTCTGAGGTGGCATGTCATTTCTGCTCATACTATTCAGTCAAAATAAATTCAGGCTTTGGTTATTATAAAAAAATATCCACAGGGCCTACGATGTTTTAGGCCAGACCTGTACACTGATACCGACCACAGATGAATATCCAGCTGACACAGACTCAATGTCCTGTCCGGCCACAGACAGGACACAACGTGGTTCATGGTCACACTCTAGCTAGCTGCCCAAATAAAACGTTGTACTGATGCAAAGCGTCAGTAACCCAAAGAGCGAGCACAAATTGGAGTCATCTTCAAGCCAAGTGAGCAGCAGAATGATGAAACGTAGCGCAGCTCGCAGCGGTACGGCATCAAAGAGGGCCGCCGTGGCTCCAACCACAGTCCGCCGCTGACGACACGGTTCACACAGCCAACGACATACGTGTGAGACTGTGTGATCATGTGGGTGCGTTTGCATGAGCGGCTGTGCCACAGTCTGAGTGAGAAGGGGGACATCGTAAACGTCAGGGGGCCACGCTTTGATGTTGCGGCACAACAGAGCGAACTGGTGTGTGAGACGGGAGAGACGTTTGGCCAATAGGAACAGAGAGAAAAAGAGAGAGCGCAGAGGTCTTGAGCATTCTGTGTGTATTGGTTGTGTGAAGGTGTGTGTTATTCACATTTTGTGTGTGTGATGTGTCCCAGGCCCTTCTATGCACCCACGCAGCACAATGGCCCTGGTGATCTAAGCCAGTTCAAGCACAGCGGAGTGCGACGGCATCGGACAAACAGACGGCATCCTTTCATCCTGTTCCTCTACCCGCCTTTGATGTCTGTTGATTAATCTGGAGTCCGCTCACTCGCTCACTACAAACAGCCCTCCCTTGCTGAGTGAGAGCATTCATACTGTACCTCCCTTTGCTGGTCTGTTGGTACCGCTTACTATTAACTCTATGTTCTAGTGGCAGCGCGGTGGACCACAGTGCTAGGTCGACAAACAAGGCAGAGCACGAGGACGAAGTGAAAGATACTATAGGATGGAGAACAGGCTCACGAGGGATGTGATTGGGATGGAGAAACAAGCAGTGTTCAGAACTAGCACCTCTCTGGCCCTAGCTTCCTATGACAGCAGATCTGTTGACCTAAAAATATGCACAGTGAAGCCAAGTCACTGTGCAATTTTATAAGTAGCTCGATAAACAACATATCAGAATGACCAAGAATGTTGTCGTTTGCAGACGTTTAAGGGAAGCAACACACCAGAACCACAGCCACTAAACAGTAGTACTATCCCCAGTAAACGTAACAGTAGTCCCATTCCCTCTAGCCAGCCATTCTAATAGTAGTCCCATCCCTGGTTAACGTAACAGTAGTCCCATCCCCAGTCTAACATTAGTCCTATTCCCAGTCTAACAGTAGTCCCATCCCCTCTAGCCAGCCATTCTAATAGTAGTCCTATCCTTGTTCAACGTAACAGTAGTCCCATCCCCAGTCAACGTAACAGTAGTCCCATCACCAGTCTAACAGTAATCCCATCCCCAGTCTAACAGTAGTCCCATTCCCTCTAGCCAGCCATTCTAATAGTAGTCCCATCCCTGGTTAACGTAACAGTAGTCCCATCCCCAGTCTAACATTAGTCCTATTCCCAGTCTAACAGTAGTCCCATCCCCTCTAGCCAGCCATTCTAATAGTAGTCCTATCCTTGTTCAACGTAACAGTAGTCCCATCCCCGGTTAACGTAACAGTAGTTCCATCACCAGTCTAACAGTAGTCCCATCCCTGGTCAACGTAACAGTAGTCCCAACCCCAGTCTAACAGTAGTCCCATCCCCAGTCTAACATTAGTCCCATCCCAGGTCAACGTAACAGTAGTCCCATCCCCAGTCAAACAGTAGTCCCATCCCCAGTCTAACAGTAGTCCCATCCCCTCAAGCCAGCCCCTCTAGAATAGTAGTCCCATCCCCAGTCAACGTAACAGTAGTTCCATCACCAGTCTAACAGTAGTCCCATTCTCAGTCTAACAGTTGTCCCATCCCCTCTAGCAAGCTGTTCTAATATTAATCCCATCCCCCATCAATGTAACAGTAGTCCCATCACCAGTCTAACAGTAGTCCAATCCCCAGTCAAGATAACAGTAGTCCCATCACCAGTCTAACAGTAGTCCCATCCCCGGTCTAACATTAGTCCCATCCCCAGTCTAACAGTAGTCCAATCCCCAGTCAACATAACAGTAGTCCCATCACCAGTCTAACAGTAGTCCAATCCCCAGTCAAAATAACAGTAGTCCCATCACCAGTCTAACAATAGTCCCATCCCTGGTCTAATATTAGTCACACCCCCAGTCTAACAGTAGTCCCATCACCAGTCTAACAGTAGTCCCATCCGCAATCAACGTAACAGTAGTCCCATCATCAGTCTAATAGTAGTCCCATCCCCAGTCTAACAGTAGTCCCATCCCTGGTCAACGTAACAGTAGCCCCAACCCCAGTCTAACAGTAGTCCCATCCCCAGTCTAACAGTAGTCCCATCCCCGGGCAACGTAACAGTAGTCTCATCACCAGTCTAACATTAGTCCCATCCCCAGTCTAACAGTAGTCCCATCACCTCTAGCCAGCCTTTCTAATAGTAGTCCCATCCCTCGTCAATGTAACAGTAGTCCCAACCCCAGTCTAACAGTAGTCCCATCCCCAGTCTAACAGTAGTTCCATCCCCGGTCAACATAACAGTAGTCCCATCCCCAGTCTAGCAGTAGTCCCATCCCCGGTTAACGTAACATTAGTCCAATCACCAGTCTAATAGTAGTCACACCCCCAGTCTAACAGTAGTCCCATCCCTGGTCAACGTAACAGTAGTCCCAACCCCAGTTTAACAGTAGTCCCATCCCCAGTCTAACAGTAGTCCCATCACCTCTAGCCAGCCGTTCTAATAGTAGTCCCATCCCTCGTCAACGTAAAAGTAGTCCCATCCCCAGTCTAACAGTAGTCCCATTCCCAGTCTAACAGTAGTTCCATCCCCGGTCAACATAACAGTAGTCCCATCCCCAGCCTAACAGTAGTCCCATCCCCAGTTAACATAACATTAGTCCCATCCCCAGTCTAGCAGTAGTCCCATCCATTTAAAAAAAAAACAGTAGTCCCATCCCCTCTAGCCAGCCGTTCTAATAGTTGTCCCATCGCCGGTCAATGTAACAGTAGTCCCATCCCCAGTCAACGTAACAGTAATCCCATCACCAGTCTAATAGTAGTCCCATCACCAGTCTAACAGTAGTCCAGTCCCCGGGCTAACAGTTAGTCCCATCCCTGGTCTAACAGTTAGTCCCATCCCCAGTCTAACAGTAATCCCATCCGCATTCTAACAGTAGTCCCATTACCAGTCTAACAGTAGTCACATCCCCGCTCTAACAGTAGTCCCATCCCCAGTCTAACATTAGTCCCATCCCTGGTCTAACAGTAGTCTTACAAAGACCTTACAAAGTCATAACTGTTTTCTGCTAAACACTGCGGACTGGTAGGGTTTAGAAATTAAAAGTCCAAAATATGAATGGTGGTGTGGATTTGAAATTCCGGTCTATGAAGACATCTTCCAAGTGTGTGGGAGGGGCCTGAACCTCTTGCCGGGGGTTGCATGTGTTGGTCACATAAAGAAAGAGCACAATGCTTTATACAATCACGTCACCATGAACAACAATCATGTTGGATAACACCCAGGTATTGTGTGTGGTTATGAAACCATTTTCTTCCATTGTCTAAGGCAGAAAACAATTGAAAAGTAGGTCAGTGGGGTATGCAGTCCTGAGCAGGGGAGAACTAGGCTTCCCAACATGGCAGCATAGACAGATTCAAGACAGACACTTCTGCCCCCAGACAATAGTCAAGCAGAAACATGTCATCAAATATTAGATATCCATTAAGATATAACTGATTACATCAGACCTATTCAAATGAATGTGGCCGAAAGCTTGTTTTGCTAAATCTGAAAACATAGATTTTATTATATTTTTAAGAATTAAACAGACAAATTTAGCACACTAGGGCAATATACTGTATTCTACACCCAAATTTTTAGACAAAATTAAAACATCTCAGCTTCTACTTTCAAGAATAATTCAGATATACTTTTGTATAACCTAGAAGAAAGCTAGTACAATCAAATACAGATTCATCATCCAGGTCACAAAGCCATGGATACTCTCTTCCCCTCCAAGTCTCCTTCAGTTGTTTACAGGAAGTGCAGACCGAGGATAAGACATGAGGAGAGTGAGACCAATTTGAGCTGTAGCCTGTGTCCTAAAACAGTAAGGACTCAGTAGACTACATGGGTCATTCACTATTGTTAAGCTCTCTGTGTTGTCTCATATGTAGTGGGGTTTGTCTGCCCACAGCTCCTTTGCAATCCTCTTGCCCCACTCCCAAGGGACCCACTTCCTGACGGTGATATGGCCCTGCAAATGTTACTGACCTAACCGGGAGAATAGGCAGAAAAACGCAGAGGGGAAGAGGAGGAATAGAGAAGACATGATTAAGCATTGTGTTTCTCTCCTGCCAGCACTGAGACCCCCAAACCCAACCCACAATGACCTGGTCCCTCTCACCTCACTGTGGCTGTGCTGCAGAGCTTTGAGGTGGTTCTTTCGACACTGGCTGGCCCGCTCTATGTGCATCTGGATGGAGTCAGCGATGCTCTCACTGCGGCTGCACCTGAAGATACAACAGTCGGGACAACCTGCCACTACATGGGGACAGAAGCAGCAGAGATGTGAATTGCACAGCGCTTGAGTCTGCAATGAAAATACACTTTGACAGATGCAAACAGTTGCATTCTCATTTCTATTTATTCAATAACAGGCGTGCAAACTCATTCGAGGTGAAAAAAACATGACAAAGATGAAGGAAGATAAAAAATATATCAGGTTTAAAATGTGGATTTATAGTTGATTTACGTTTGGATTCGGTTACATCACCTTTTTAAAATAGTGTGTTTTAGAGCAGTTATTCTCAACCTTTTTTGCTGCCAAGACCCCTCTGTGTACAATAAATTGTTTCAGGTCCCCCTTACATAAGCAGAAGAATTAAAAATTAAAAGAAAATGCTTGTTGCCAGTGTCATCAGTTTTACTTAACAAAAAAATAAAGAAATCTATTGGATTCTTTAATACAGTGTAACCCAAACTTTTTACAGTCTTGTTCCCCCTCAGACATTTAACATCCAGTTGCGTACCCCCTCCACCAGGGTCAGCAAAATCACCCCCCCCCAAACACACACACAGTGTATGTTTAAGACAGTGTATGTGTACATATTATACAGCTATACAAAGTGAGTTACCAATCATTTTGCTCTTTAATTAGCCATTGGGCATATCAAATGGCAATCCGATTACTTTTAAAAAGTTACTTTACCCAGCTCTGCAGGCAGGGCATAAAAGTGATGACGAATCCAGATGTCTATGCTCTCTTATTCAGGGAAGTACCTGCCCCAATGCACAGCCAGCTTACTTGAGGTACGTAATATACAGTTTGACCGGCCCGCTATGTCAGTTGAAATCCACACACGGTGCTGAGTAATAGTTAATCTCCAATAATATGATAATTATTTTCAAAAACGCAAAAGATTTGGTTGGTGATAATGTAAAGTAAACAGATATATAAGTGGATATGTGATCTGTTGTTCTTCCGTTTTGAACTTTATTGTACTTTAGCATTACATACTTGTCCTTAATATGTCTATATAATCTGATTAGCTACTGAAGATATTTTCTCACATATTCAATTAA
The DNA here is from genome assembly GCA_016801145.1 of Umbra pygmaea. Classification (NCBI taxonomy): domain Eukaryota; kingdom Metazoa; phylum Chordata; class Actinopteri; order Esociformes; family Umbridae; genus Umbra; species Umbra pygmaea. The sequence goes on along the minus strand of JACXGM010032322.1, from coordinate 697 downwards.
AACAAATAATTATAGTTTATCTGGTTGGATGCCGATTATTTTATATTTGACATTGTGTTGTTAATTATCCAGACACTAGGTGGTGATTATTTTTGACTTATCTGTGGTGTTAATTATCCAGACACTAGGTGGTGATTATTTTCTACTTATCTGTGGTGACAGTCTAATCTAGCCTTAGGCTTGTGGGCAGCTGTGCAGAGGTGTTCTTATTCTCCATAGACTTCACTGTATACCAAAAAGTTTTAGAATTATTGCTGCATGTAGCAAATTTCTGTTTGAAAAATCTATCCTGTGTGTACTGGTTTGTGGTTTCCTTGAAAAGTTGCCGCTCATGGGGGTTGTTCGATGCTAAAGCGGTACGCCACAGAATGTTTTTATGTTGGTTGAGGGGGCAGTGAGTTCTGGAGCGAACCAAGGGCTGTATCTACTCTTAGTTCTGAACTTTTTGTAAGGGGCATGCTTATTTAGAAAGGCAAAAAAGGCATTCTTAAAGAAATACCAAGGCAAGGCAAGGCAAGGCAAGTTTATTTATATAGCACATTTCATACACAATGGCAATTCAATGTGCTTTACATAAACAGGAAAACACAAACATTTAAAACAGATAAAATTAAAGCATTTAAAATAAAAGTGAAAAACAGTTAGAAAAATAGTACAGTTTAAGAAATAAAACAGATTGAACGAACATATAAAATAT
>JACXGM010032321.1:0-12672 GCA_016801145.1 Umbra pygmaea | reverse complement strand
ATATTGAGAAAATGTATGTTGTACCTATTATTATTCTGGTGACAATTAGAACGTATGTATTATGTTAATACCCCTACATAAAAATACAAATGATAGGAAAACGGTATATTTGCAAACACCTATTTTCATGACATTTGGGTCACGATGGTTTGTAATTTTGAAAATGTGGGTCGCCGGGAAAAAAGTTTGAAAAACACTGGCTTATTTAGATACTGATCAAGGAATTTCATACACACAAGTCTTCAAAAGCGTTTAAAATTATACTGAAATGTTCACGGTTAAGTATAGGGTTAAGGCATGAGGTTACTAAGGTTAAGTTTAGCCTTAACATTACAATCGTCTGTCTACAGAAACACATGTGCAACACCTATGTTTCACACTGGAATGGAGAACAAACACACACACAGTGTCCATCTGGATTTGAACTCTCAAACACTAGGATGAGTCAGCAATGTATACACCCACCATCCCTGACCCAACCACAGCAAAATGTACGCTATTTACGCAGTTTTTATATGTTCATAATTCACATGATTTGGTTTATAAATTTAGTTCTCTACAAACATAATTGCCCTTTTTCATATATTCATATTTCACATATTTCATTTTACAAAAAAGTTTCCTTCAAACGTAGTTCTTAAAATTTTTGCCTGAGAAGTGTGAATTTCCATCGACTACTGCTCGGTTTTAAATACTTTAGTGCCCTCAAAACTCACCAGGAAGCTCTTGTACTCTCGGTTCCCCCATGACTGCTTTACCTTGTTCAACTCCAACTCGAACATCAAATAAAAAACAACACAACAGTAGATCAAAAAAGGTTAAAGCCCTGGTGGAGTGCTACCTGATTATAAACCTCACAACTTAGCTGAGGTTGGGCTATGGAAGATTGATGGACTGGTTTGTTGCAATCTGAAAGAGGACATCAAATGGCACAACCACACAAGACTGTGATGTAAGAGGCGTCAACACTTCAACTGTAGGCAGCTGAAAAAAAAGTGGCACATCTCAATGGATACTCACACGTACGTACGGATAAACATTCAAGCAATAATTATCATGCGGCATCACCACCTGGTATGGCAATCGCACAGTCCTTCAGAGCAATGTGAGATTAGCCCAATGTGCCATCAGGGGCACGTGACGTACCTTCCTGGACAATTACTCTATACGATGCTGCAGAAAGTCGTTTGAAGATCATCTTGGACCTCAGGCATCTAAACAATGGGATTTGACCCTTTCACTTCTATCCTTTAGCACGGACGTGATTAGGACCATCGTAACCAGGGAAGAGTGACTGAAAATATTCCCCAAGGTCATTTGACAGGTAAACTAACTATCTATCCTGCACTCTGACTTTAGAGCCCTTTTGTTATGTACTGTAGCATCGTTTGAGAATATTTTCACTTGAAATGGAATATTTATACATAACAAACCACAGCTCAACATTTAGTTAATTCCTTATGCGTCTGTCTGCCACATCCTTCTATGCTACAATACTGCTGATGCTGCTGTTTGGCCCGGCTGTTTAAACTGCCATCATCTTCTTCCTGCATTTCATGATAGCAAAATATGCTGAAGTATTTGAAAACCACCTGTGATTGTCCTAATCACTTTAGAGAAACATACATCTTGATGGCCTGAATCTCATTCCTGAAACTTGCCCTGAAAATGATTGTATTGTACCTATTCTAAGTGCTATTACTGTCCCTTTTCTAAGTGCTATAACTGTCCCTTTTGTGAATAACTCATCCTAACATAATTATTTTGTTGTTGTTTTTTCAAGTGCATTATGTCTCGTCAGTACCTTCAATGTTCTGCTAGTCTCCTCCATGCCCTTGAGACTTTACTGGGAGACAGCAATAAAGATGTGCAATAAATATATAAGGTCTATGGTTTCAGCGCAGGTAAAGTCTGTCTACACCAGTGTTTCTCAAACCTCTCCTCGAGGACCCCAGCCATCTCACAATTTTCTTGTAACCCTGAACTAGCTCACCTGATTCAAGCAGGTAAGGGCTTTATGATTAGTCGACAAGTTGATTCAGGTGTGCTAGCTCTGTGATACATCTAATATATGGCATGGCTGGGGGTCCTCCGGGAGAGGTTTGAGAACCACTGGCCCAGAGAACCGGACGTTAACGGGCTATCTGATTTGGGAGATTATTCTGAAAAGTAATACAGTGAAAATAATTTATTATCATCTGAAACAATATAGTTATTTTGACACTGGAAGTTTCATATTTTACAATATCCAAAATTGAATGCGATCTCAGATGAAAGGCAGGGCTCTCTCCATGCGCTACAGACTGGGCAGTTATCAGTCCAGTAGCAGAATGAGATTGTGTCAATCAAAAGTACATTGTACTGTATATGTTTCATTGTAAATGAGGTGTGACACCCAGATCACACAGAATCCATCATTGCATATGCGTAACAATGGAAGTTCAGTCATTTCCAATGACAGTATAATGAATGGACTAACAGACGCCATTCACTCCTATGGAGAGCAAGTGAAGTGAATTAGAAGCACTTTTTCGATGGTAGCCGAGCGTACTGCACAGCCTCACGCTGAGCGTGACGATGTAGATATGATGTGAGCAATGTGCCTGAACCTTGTAATACTTCTTGTAGCTTTGCCAAGAGAAATCTGAAATATTACATATCTTGCCTCTTGCAGAAAAATGAGAGCATGAATAGGAGTTGTCCATGAGCGTAGGAGCAGGAGCAAATTTTGGTAAGTATTCTGATTAATTATTTTGTCATTTTGACTGTATGCCTCCATGTCCCCCCGATTGCCTGCGACTTTACGGTAATTTCTCTACTGTGCGACCTTAAGTCGCGTGGCATGACACAGTAGTTAGCAAATTTTCACAAAAATGGCTACTACGGAGCCATAACATGGGATACAAGGTAATGGAGCTTTGTATACATTATCCTGTTTCTTTAGAAATAAACAATGGGCAAATAGTCTTTAAACGCTTCGGATGTAAATTCATTCACTGTCAAAGTGACCCCTAAAATAAATGGGAGTCTAGGGAATACTAATGTGAGGTGATATCCAGGTAGCATCAGAATCCACTCAGGGCTGCTTCATCATCCGGGTCTAAGTTTACCCCCTTGGTCATTTCTAGTGAAGGAGTCCACTAGTGATGCAAAGATGTATAACACTATGCGTAGCATTGCGGATGTACAGCGTTCAGGGTGTTGCATGCATTGGATTTTTCCTACTTGTGCGCCAAAACGTATGCGTTAATACAACCAGATGTTGTGAATGCATAAAATAATGTCTATTCACATAGCTAATCTCATCTAAATGAATTTATTATTGTAATTATTGTAAACAAGGATTTGACTCAACAGATCTATATACAGTATTTCACAAAAGTGAGTACACCCGTCATATTTTTTAAATATTTGATAAGTTTTAATGTGAAATAATTGAAGAAATGACTTTGCTGCAATTTAATGTAGTGAGTGTACAGCTTGTATAACAGTGGATGGAAATCTGCTGTCCCTACCAAAATAACTGAACACACAGCCATTTAGGCAACAAAAGTGAGTACACACCTAAGTGAAAATGTTTAAATTGGGCCCAAACTGTCAATATGTTGTGTGGCCACCATTATTTTCCAGCACTACCTTAACCCGGTTCGGCATAGAGTTCACCAGAGCCTTTAGCAAGGCAGTGGTTGTCTTGGAGGTGTGTTTGGGGTTGTTATCATGTTGGAATACTGCCCTGCGGGCCAGTCTCCGAAGGGAGGTGATCATGCTCTGCTTCAGTATGTCACAGTACTTGTTGGCATTCGTGGTTTCCTCAATGAACTGTAGCTTCCCAGTGCCGGCAGCACTCATGCAGGCCCAGAGCATGACACTCCCACCACTCCCGCTTGACTGTAGGCAAGACACACTTGTCTTTATACTCCTCATCTGGTTGCTACCACACGCTGGACACAATCTGAACCAAATAAGTTTATTGGTCTCATCAGACCACAGGAAATGACCTGTCAATTGAAAGAAGTATAGCTCCAACTTCACACAAAATCAGGTAATTCATTTTTCAATCATCACTTGAAATACCAAGCATTGCAAAGCCGCAAGGCAAATGCATCATTGTGGACTGCTCCATTGACAATGAATGACTTCCAATGCAACGCAGTGCACTCGACTCATCTGATGGACATACGGCCTCGTGCTCAAATCACACAGAATGCGCCAATTGCGCTGAGTATGCATCATTATATTGCCAGGAGTTTTGTGAGAGGAGGGGCTTGTTCGTAGAGTAGTCAACCGTCTTTGATTGAACAGCTGATAAATACAGTGGATCTAAATTGGGGAAGCTGGGCTCGCATTACGTTCAGGACCGGAGTGAATGGATTGGGCATGCCAGATACATTTGCTCCAGTCCTGAATGTAATGTGAGTTCGGTGTCCCCAATTAAGATCCTCCGAGTGTAAAATATGGAAAGCAATAATATAAAACAAAAAAAGTGGGATTGGAAATTATGCACATTTTAGAACAAAGACAATCCTGTTTTCAAATACTAAAGCTGACCTTTTAATGCATGGACGGGGACCTAAGACAATAGTAGACTATATTTGAATATACCAAATTTGTGAACATTTTGAAAAAGCTTCTATTTAACTGCAGTTTATAACTACAAACACATCATTACAAAGACAAATGTATGATTTCAGACAATATTGCTACCAGATTAGTTGGCTAGGTTGGCCAAGTTATGAAAGTAGAAACTGCAGGTTATATGTATGTGTGCCAAGCTAAACTTGGAGGTTGGCTATGTATAGTACAAATTTTATATATATAGTATCTCATTAAAGTGAGTACACCCCTCACATTTTTGTAAATATTTGATTATACCTTTTCATGTGACAACACTACAGAAATGACACTTTGCTACAAGGTAAATTAGTGAGTGTACAGCTTGTATAACAGTGTAAATCAGCTGTCCCCTCAAACTAATTAAACACACAGCCATTAACGGCTAAACCGCTGGCAACAAAAGTAAGTACACCCCTAAGTGAAAATGTCTAAATTGGGCCCAATTAGCCAATTTCCCTCCCCGATGTAATGTGACTCGTTAGTGTTAGAAGGTCTCAGGTGTGACTGGGGAGCAGGTGGGTTAAATTAGGTGTTATAGCTCTCACACTCCCTCATACTGGTCACTGGAAGTTCAACATGGCACCTCGTGGCAAAGAATTGTTGCTCTGCATAAAGATGGCCTATGCTATAAAAAGATTGCCAAGACCCTAAAACTGAGATGCAGCATGGTGTCCAAGACCATTTAGAGCCACTAAATACACAAACTGCTAAGATGAGTTGTACTAAACCTTTCCTTTTAGTAAACTCTGTGTACACAAACAATTTTCTCAATGCTCAAGTTCATGTGTACAGCCCCTGGTGATACTTTGAGCAAAGTTTCCTGTTGTGTTGAGCCTTCTTAGTGTTTAAACAATAGCGATTTTGATGCTTTTTTATTTTGATGTTTTTGATGTTATGCTGCAATAACATTCCCACCCATTCCCATCCATTCCAATCTTCATTTTTGAACAATAATTGAACACTGTTATACAATGTGACTTAAATACAATGGGCTGTGATCCCCCACCCGGTACACCCAGAAGAGAACTGGCCACCCCTTTGAGTCTGGCCTCTCTCTAGGTTTCTTCCTAGCCAATGTGCATCACTTGTGTTGCTTGCTCTTAGGAGGTCTTAGGGCTTTGTGACAACTGCTGACGTAAAAAGGGCTTTAAAAAATATTTGATTGATTGATTGTAAAAAGCATGTGCGCTAAATTCTGACATGTCTAGTGGACGTCCCACCTAACATATCTCCATGGTCTGATATAATTGCTTCATAATTCTATTGTTAAATCATCAAAATATATTAAATAAATGCTAATATTACCAACTACAGTTAGATAAGATCAATAATTCAATGTCATTATCAGACCATTGCTCAAAAAACCCACTCTTGATCCGGACATCCTATCCAATTATAGGCCCATCTCAATTTCCTCCATTCATATCAAAAGTACTTGAGAAAGCAGTTGCCACCCACCTTCTGGTCCACCTCAAACATAATAACCTCTTTGAACAATTCCAGTCAGGTTTCCGCTTTGCTCACAGCACAGAGACTGCTCTCGTCAGAGTTACAAATGACCTCCTCTTCTGATGCTGGCTCTCCCTCCCTCCTCATCCTCATGGACCTTTCTGCTACATTTTATACTGTCGACCATGGCATTTTTTTAAACCAGCTCCACCTCACCACTAGACTCAATGACACTGCCCTTTAAATCATACCTCACAAACTGGACAGAATACATCTCCTTTGGGCCACTTCAAATCAAATCCACATACAATTACTTGCGGTGTCCCACAGGGGTCAGTCCTTGGCCCCATCCTCTTCATCCTCTACCTCACCCCCCTTCGCCAAATTATCAGCCGCCACAAAATATAATTCCACTGCTATGCCGATGACACACAGCTATATGTAAATGCAACTGAAACCCCACCTTTACAGTCATCCCTATCAGTACTCACCACCTGTCTGGAGGAGATAAAGGTATTGATGGAGCACAACTTTTTTCAACTAAACAGTTCCAAAACCGAAGTCATCCTGGTTGGCACTCCTTAGCAGACCAAATCATCATCCATAACAAGCATCAATTTTTCTGGCTGTAACATCCCCCTCTCATCAACGGTCACAAGTTATGGTGTAAAAATGGACTCCCAACTCACTTTTGAAGCCCATAAAAATCACCTATGCAAGACCTCTTTCTACCACCTCCATAACATATATAAACTTCGTCCCATTCTCTCCCTCTCAGATGCCGAAAAGCTGGTTCATGCCTTTGTCTCCTCCAGACTGGACTACTGTAACTCACTTCTCATTGGGATCCCTAGAAAGAGTCTGCAGAGCCTTCAGTACATCCATAACTCTGCAGCAAGGATCCTGATGAGAGTGTGGAAACATGAGAACATTTCCCCCATTCTCCACTCACTCCACTGGCTTCCCGTCTCCACCAAGATTGAGTACAAGGTTTCCCTCCTTACACACCAATGCATCCATGGACATGCCCCCCCCCACCTCAAAGAACTTATCAAACCACAAAACACAACACGTGCCCTCCGCTCCACTCACTCAAACCTTCTTCATATACCCAGAACTAGTCTCAGGACAATGGGAGATAGGACCTTTTGTGCAGCTGCCTCGCGCCTGTGGAATGTCCCACCTGACACCTTGAGGACACCTGTTAAGCCTCGTCCCCAATTTGTCAAATTCAGCCTAAATCATACCTAAAGTTAAACTCTTGTTACACTGGACATGAAGCCAGTATATTCATATGGTTGATGGTTTTTAAAAGGAAAGATTTTTTGGATATATACAATTTATTTTGATTAAATATACACGGTGAATATGGCACAAGATGAAATAAAGAAAATGCATAATATTTTTCTGTTTTAATTTTTCTACATCCTCTTTGAAAGACAACTACAAAGTAATGATTGAGATGTAAATACTTAAAATCATGTATCACAGAGGCTTACTTCATTGGTCAAAGTTTTTTGGAATGAACCGCCAATCAGTACTTCAGTATTTAGTATTTCAAATGGTTATGGTTTCGGAAGCTTGTCTCATTATTTATGAACAACGCGCCTGCTGTAGCAAGATGCAATACATGGATGGTAATAAACTAATCATTTCCACATAAAACAATGGGAAAACTATGCTCTATGTCATTGCTGGGACTCTTTGATAATGATAAAGAAAGAACTATATTAACTATATAAAGTACTATATTTTTATTATAATCTGCTATTTCCCCACCGTGGCCTGCTATATTTCGAAGGTGCTAGCAAGCTAATAGCTGTTTTTAGTTGGCATGCATGTCCAATTAATCTCAGATTATCATGGCTAATTATCTCATTTTTATAGCTATTGTAAAACGGAGACAGTGATTAGATTAATTTAAAAATTGAGGTTGTGAACAGTGATAGTATAACCCCATGTCTTTCTTAGAGGAAAGGAAAAATGTTCGTTTTTGGAACAGAAGCACATCTCAGATTATGCCGGCTAATTATCTCGTTTATGTAGCTATTGTAAAACGGAGACAATAGACAGATTCCTGAGATTTTAAGCTTTCTGTAGATATGCAACATGTACAGTGCCTTGCGAAAGTATTTGGCCCCCTTGAACATTTCAACCTTTTGCCACATTTCAGGCTTCAAACATAAAGATATAAAACTGTAATGTTTGTGAAGAAGCCACAACAAGTGGGACACAATTATGAAGTGGAACGAAATTTATTGGATATTTCAAACTTTTTTAACAAATAAATAACTGACAAATTGGGTGAGCAAAATTATTCAGCCCCTTTACTTTCAGTGCAGCAAACTCTCTCCAGAAGTTCAGTGAGGATCTCTGAATGATCCAATGTTGACCTAAATGACTAATGCTGATAAATAGAATCCACCTGTGTGTAATCAAGTCTCCGTATAAATGCCCCTGCGCTGTGATAGTCTCAGAGGTCCGTTGAAAGCACAGAGAGCATAATGAAGAACAAGGAACACACCAGGCAGGTCCGAGATACTGTTGTGTAGACGTTCAAAGCCGGATTTGAATACATAAAGATTTCCCAAGCTTTAAACATCCCAAGGAGCACTGTGCAAGCGATAATATTGAAATGGAAGGAGTATCAGAACACTGCAAATCTACCAAGACCCGGCCATCCCTCTAAATTTTCAGCTCATACAAGGAGAAGACTGATCAGAGATGCAGCCAAGAGGCCCATGATCACTCTGGATGAACTGCAGAGATCTACAGCTGACGTGGGCGAATCTGTCCATAGGACAACAATCAGTTGTATACTGCACAAATAGAGCCAAATATAGGACCATTCTGGAAGAAAACCTGATGGAGTCTGCAAAAGACCTGAGACTGGGACAGAGATTTGTCTTCCAACAAGACAATGATCCAAAACATGAAGCAAAATCTACAATGGAATGGTTCACAAATAAACATATCCAGGTGTTAGAATGGCCAAGTCAAAGTCCAGACCTGAATCCAATAAAGAATCTGTGGAAAGAACTGAAAACTGCTGTTCACAAACACTCTCCATCCAACCTCACTGAGCTCGAGCTGTTTTGCAAGGAGGAATGGGCAAAAATTTCAGTCTCTCGATGTGCAAAATTGATAGAGACATACCCCAAGCGACTTACAGCTGTAATCGCAGCAAAAGGTGGCGCTACAAAGTATTAACTTGAATAATTTTGCACGCCCAATTTTTCAGTTTTTTATTTGTTAAACAAGTTTGAAATATCTAATAAATTTCGTTCTACTTCATGATTGTGTCCCACTTGTTGTTGATTCTTCACAAAAAATTACAGTTTCATATCTTTATGTTTGAAGCCTGAAATGAGGCAAAAGGTCGAAAAGTTCAAGGGGGCCGAATATTTTTGCAAGGCACTGTATATACAGTGTAACCTAAAAATTAAACTTGTGAACTGTGATTGTACACCAGTTTGTGGGGGTGGTGGGGGGCAACATTTCTTTTTAGCAAAGCTTTTTGGCCCTTTTTAGATGTTCGTTTTATACTATAACTCTATAAATCCTTTTTTTCTTATTTCTTTTTCTAACCTGTAGCACTTTGAGATCTTTTAATGAAAAGGGAACTATAAATAAAATATATTATTAGTATTATTTATTACAATAACTCGTATGAAGAGCTAGACGGGATGTAAATCATAATAATAATCATCATCCTCTAACTGAAACTCTCAATAGTGAGTGCGACACACTACGGCCCCACGGACGCATGTTGTCACCGTGACAACTAACAAAAATCGCCATTGTTTTGTACTAATCAAATGACCACGCCAAACAGTTCAATGGCCTTTCTATTCATACCCATTCTATGCCTCAAACTCTCTGTTTCTGTTGTTATTTAATGAGGAGTTGTGTGTGCATGGTTGGGTGTTGTTTCAGAGTGTAACAGAATGGCAGAGCGCTGCTCATAACGTTGTTGAAAAGAGAATATGATACAGGATTACCAGGATATCAGAAACAGCTTGGAGGGATGGTGAGAAAGATTGCTCACATTCCTCTCACCTCCTCCCCCTTCAATCAGAAGGAGCCTTGGGCTTTAGACTTTGGCCTCAGTCCTGTATTCTCCTCTTTCTCAATTCACCAGCAGGAAAGGTCAGGCAGCTTCAATCTGCCAAATACTTTAATAACATCAACCAGTATTAGATTTAGACAGACTATACCTCCAGGCTAGCTGTTGGACCTACAGTACTAAAATCTAGTGATGTGCAGTTCATGAACGATTCGTTCATTTTGAATGATTATTTTTAGTGACTCGAGAGTCCTTTTTTTAGTGACTAGTTCAATTTTATTGTTCAATTGAATGGATGGAAACAGCTGTCTCTAACATGACCACTGTCAGAATTCATAAGCGGTCCTCCAGCTCAGTGCTCCTGACTCCAACTGCTGTTTGTTTTACATTTGCAAAGATCAAATACATCAAGCTGCAGCAGCATAAAGACATGTTTAAACTTATCAATGGATGCAGGTTGCTATAATGAATGCAATTACATAAATTACACCGTTCTCATTCCCTACTTAACATATTGACTATTAAATAATAGAAACTGTTTTATACAACCCATCCTTTGCTTAAGTTACTTAGTTGTTCAATGTAATCTTTCACTTGAACTGTGGGCAATTTCTCGTTTGCCGGTAGGGGAGGGTTACTGACTCAAAGTTATTGAAATGACTCAAAAGATAAGGTCTTTTTATTGAACGACTCGAAAAGATCTGATTCGGTAAAAAAGATTGAAATTCCCATCACTACAAAAAACAAATACATTAATAAAATAAATATTTTCTTTTCAGTTCCAGCAGCAGCCGCAGTCCCTTCAGTTCATTCACCTGTTGTCATGCAGCTGCAGATTTCTGTGAAATGAGTCGTATGCTGAGCATTGATGGTTGTTGAGTGTGTCTACAGTCAGTTGTTCAGCAAACAAGGTTTGGAGTGGGAGCGGGACATCTTATTTCTTAAGCAATTAATAATGTTTGAATTACACAACAAAAAGCATGTAGGCACCTTGACAACATCTCCGATCTAATGATTTATTTTAAAGCAATCAGATGTCAACTATTTTGACAGAACATAACATGATAGTGCTGTAATGGTGGTTTCCAGTGGTTTGAAATGACTGACTACAATCATTCCGTGAAATGAACCTGGACCAAAATCTGTGGCATTTTTATGGAAAAGTCTGCGATGGGCACACACTCTGGGATGTGAGTCGCATGTTTATATGCCCACCCACCATCCCCAGCCTACCAACCTGCAAAATCTACCCTATTTACACTCTGCAACGTCATCATGCGATTCCCAGAAACTGCCACGGATTTTGAAGTTAAGGGTCCGTGTTTATTTCACAGAATATTCTGCCATTTTTTGAAACTGCCACAGAATTTGAAGTTACGGGTCTGTGGTAATTTCACAGAATTCTGTGAGATCACGTTGTCCACAAGCTGCCAGAATACCTGAATGTTTTATTCTTCTGTCTAATGGCTGAATATTGATTTCCCAATTATTGTGCTAAGGGATTGAAGGAGCAAAGGTTCCTTGACCTTTTTTTGAGTAGATGAAGAAGCTATTAAATATATAATTATTGCTTAATCAGTCTGTTGTGTACGCAATTCTTTTTGAATTTTGACAGGAGAACATAAAAGAACAACACTGGAACAAGTGCCAAAATCTGAAGCTTCTGGCAGTTAATCAAAACACATTTTACAGGCAATGCTGACTCAGTTGTCCTTTACAGAGGTCCTGGGAGTTGGAAGTGGCTACTTAACAAAAGAAAATCATATTAAAATGACCTTGTCTCCTCCACTCCAGCACAGGGTGACATCTGCAAACAATGACATTTAACTGCCGCAACAAATGTACGTAGAAGAGGGATAATGTAATTCAGTGTCACAAGTTGATTTTCTCCTTGCTGAAGCAGGGATTGGGGCTTTTGAAGTGTTGTTGTGATGGGGGGAATTAGGAATTACATTCAAGGTGCACAGAGATAGTGACAGGGTGTAGGGAGCTGTATGAAAACGTCCCCTGGGAGGGATGAGCTTGAGACAGCCATTTAGAAGCTCCCTAGGGCTATGTTAGAGAACCATCCGAGGAGACAAGAGACTGGAGAGAAGGAAGAACGAGGAGAGAATGTAGAGTAGGTGAATGTTAAAGAAGGACAGAGTTAGAAGATGGAGTAAAGATGATAGAGCGGAGAGGATCACAAATTGTTAGGTTAGAGAGGAAAAACATTGAATGTGAATCAGAATGAAAGTTGTGCACCTAAAAGTAGAAACAGGTTTGGCAGCCCATTAAACAAAAGGTTTTCAATTCAATTCTGAAACATTTACCACTCTGCACTTGAGCAAGACACTACCTTAATTCAGAGTCGGCTGCAGAGCAGATCTACTGGAGGGGCATTGGGTCATTAGCGGGGGGGCACTGCCATTTCAGAAATATTTTAATGCAGTGGCAACATAGTCCAATACCAGAGTATGTGAGCCAAAATGAGCATTTGAAAATCCTCGCTCACTGAGCAATTGTTGCGCTCCGCTCCACCACTACACACCTTTTTCAACCGC
>JACXGM010032320.1:0-12672 GCA_016801145.1 Umbra pygmaea | reverse complement strand
CTGTGTCGTAGCAAATATATGGAGAGTTAGAGAACTGTAAGTACGTTTACTGAGCTGTAGATTACCTCATATTTCAAGGATGACATTCTGTAAGTGAAGTTAGCTAAAGTTAGGTAATTTAAAGTAATGTAAAGGCGGAAAGATAACACTCGCAATGTTTTATGGGATGAGTAGTTCCTTTACTCGGAATAAAAAATATTTTCACAGTCTTGTACCTTTGACTTTTTTGGGATTTGCTGTTCATTTTTTCACTCAAAATTATATTTTGTATGCCAATGAGTCACGTCGTAGCTGGTTAGCCTAAGGCATGGTCTAAAACTCTTTATATACAGATTTTTCCAGAAGTCAACAGGAGAAATGAATGGGAAATTTACTTCCGGAACCCTAGCTCTCTCGGACGAAGGGCGGGACTGTTGAGCTCTATAAGTATTTAAAAAAAGTTGAAGATTCAGTCGCTTGCACTGAATGGGAGCTGTGTTATTTCCAATGTAGTTACTGCCATCTACCTGTATGTTAATACAAACAACACCAGGCTGAATAAAAATACAGCCGCATTGACCGAAATATTTTCTTCTGTGGGTTTTATGGCGGATCGCAACCAACTAGAGGTGCATACACCGCCACCAAAAGTACCGGAGAGTGAGGCCGGACACGGCCCACCCACGTCAACATCACCCCACCACTCCACGACCCTAGAAAACCCCCCCAACCCCCCCCACTACCTACCCTTCCCCGTCCCCTTCATCGTCCCCTTCCCCCTTCATCAACTCGTGCACCATTTCCCCCGTGACAATTCCTCCCCACCACAATTACAACACCTCACCACGGCCCCTACCCCACACTTACCATACCCATGCGCCCCGCCACACCTACCCTGCCCCCTGCACACCGCCGCCACATGCCCCATGCGCTGACAGTTAAAACACCTCTGCGGCGGTGGCACATATTCCCTCATAAAAAAGCTAAGACACCCCAACCGCACCCTACCCGGCAACGGCCCATCAAACTCCAACAACACCGTGGGACTCACCTTATCTAACCCCAGTGCCCTACTGCCCAATCGTCTCGCTCCCACCACAACCCCTCCCGACACCACCTCTCTCAGCTCCTCCATAGATATATCCTCTGGTACACCCGTGATCTCCCCTCTCACCTTCACCGCACTCCCAGGCACCATACACTTCACCTTACCCCCATTCAACACCTCCAGCTTTAGCAACCTATCCCTCTGAGCCACACTCCCCACCACTATAAGCACCCTACCACCACTCAGACACCTAGCATCCTCAACCCTACCAACCTGATCCCTAATCGCCGCTGTAAGCGACACCGAATGAAACATTTTCCTCGTTGGGGCTGCAAACACCACTACCACCTTATACACCTGTTCCCCACCACCACGTGCCGGCCGTACACCCTCTCCCAAACTACTCTCACCCCCCTCTTTCTTCCTTGCCCTCTTTTTCTTCCGCCGAACATACCGTGTTTCCTCAACCCCTACCCCCACACCAGCACCCCCCACACTCCTCTCCGAACTCCCCGCCATGCCGACCTCACTCACCTTACTGGCGTCGCGACCCGGAGCCATTCCGCTCTCTCCTCGGTTCTCTCTCTCTCGCCGCAAATCCCCCGCCACAATCGCAGCTCTTTCTCGCTCATACTTGGACCCACTAGCACACTTAAAGAAGGCCTCCGCATCAAACGCCGCTTCCGGACCACGATCCATGTCGGAGTCCTGCGACGACACCTCACGCCTCCACGGTCGCCCTGTCTCCTTCCGTGCTGCCATCTCGGTCCGAGGCTCGGCGTTTAATTGACTACTGGTTTTTTATTTGACGAAATACGGTATTCTACAACTGCCAAGTCAATTACCTGACCTGAATCCAATTAAGCAAACATTTTACTTGCTGAGGGCAAAACTAAAGGCAAAATACCTCAACAACAACCATGATCTGAAGACAGCAGCAGCAAAAGCCTGGCAGAGCATCACCAAGGATGAACCCCATCCTCTAATGTCTATGGGTTCCAGACTTAAGGCAGTCTAAAGGATTTGCAACCAAGTAATTAACATCCCACTTTAATTCAGGATTATGTTTGTTCAAATACATATGAGTCCTTAAAATTGAGGGGGGGGGTCTTCCTTGTGACTGTTCCAGAGGGTTGCATGGTGAAATATTTCAAGCGGGCACAGCTGTTAATATGTGATCAGTAGCCTATTTAAGCTTCCCTCACCGAAACTGCTGTGTCGGACATTGTTAATGTCTTTGTAAGAAGCTGTATCTGCCTCCTGAAAGAGGAGTAGCCTTTGCTGTTTTCCATTAAGTACCCTTAAATATATCTTCTTTCAACTATGCACCTGTTCCGTCTCTGCTTCGCTACAGCTTTATTACAAAATGATCTTCCCAAGAAAAAGGAAACAGCGGGTTGTAGCTTGGGGAGCCAGCTCACGCCACAAGATCCTATTCACAAGAGTGGTGGGTCGTCTGGGAGACAGCCTGGTGAAGGACATTAATGACCTACCTGGTTTCTGACAGGGCTCAACAAATCAAATTTATTTATAAAGACCTTTTTACAACAGCAGTTGTCACAAAGTGCTTTAACAGACACCCGGCCCGAGACCCCCAAAAGCAAGCAACACAAGTGATGCACAGTGGCTAGGAAAAACTCCCTAGTATGTGGGACTTAGGAAGAAAACTAGAGAGAGGCCAGACTCAAGGGGGTGGCCAGTCCTCTTCTGGCTGTACCGGGTGGGGGATCTGAAGGTACACAGCCCATTGTAATAAGGTCACTTTGTTTATCAGTGTTAAATTTTTGTCCAACAATGAAGATATGATGGGTGGGCTGTGACCATAGTCTTTGTGTAGCATCAACACAGTTCGGTGGTCTTGTGAAGGGAGAACGAAAAGCCCCCTGGAGATGTAAAGATGGCGTCACCAGTTGAAAACATGATCACCAACGGCAGTGACGTCGGCACCAGCACAGCAGCGGGTTGGGCACAGGACGGGGACAGGCAGGAGTCATTAGGCCACATGGTCCTGGCGCATGTTCCAAGGGTTTGGGTCCTCCTAGAATGAACATGACATGAGGAACATTACAGTGGGCGTACCTTGGGTCTAGTACCTTGATACAGCTCTGACCCCAAAATGAACATATAATCTGCCACAGAGAAAGGACAGTAAAACCCTAGTCCCCCGGCACATAAACTATTGCAGCATAACATCTGCGGCTGACACGGAGGGGGAAAAGAGATGGGGTCCTGCACAAAGAAAACCTTGGGCAGGAGCAAGCAGGCATGCTTCCGACCCACCCACATTGCCAAGATTACACCTCCAAAGGGACACCAGCACACCAGGATGTTCCTGTGTGCCATGGCTCACGGCGTACCTATGGTCAACATCAATTGGCTGCAAAGGTGGGGTGAAGTGGGTAGGTTCCTGCAAACCCACTGGTTCCTTGTGAAAGACAGAGAAAAAGAAATCAAGTTAAGCTTTTGTCTGGAGGAGACCCTTAAGAGTGTTAGTGCCCAGCCACTACTACAGGGATACAAGGTCCATGTTACATGGTCCGTAGTACCAGAACCAGGACTGTTGAAGGACATTATCGCATGTGGCGGTGCTTGGTATCTCCCCACAGATGGTGGTGATATTTTGAGTTAAGGTCTCTCTGTACCCCAGCCCTCACTGTGGCACTTCCCATCCTCTCCATGGAGTTCCTACTGACCGATGTGTCTAAACACCCACACCCTCTCAGCTCCTGAGAGTTCTGCAGCAGGCCACTGTCACACTTCCACCGAGGACAGTCCAGAAGAGTGGAGAGACTCCTTTAAGTTCCTTCATCTGAGCCAGAGGCCATGCCTCCCATGCCTGAGACTGAGGCAACGCCTCTCATGCCTCAGTCAGACGCCATGCCTCTTTTGCCTAAACCATAGACCACACTGCTTACGCATGAGCCAGAGGCCACGCCTCCGACGCCTTGACTAAAGCCTCCGCCCACAGCACCTGTTACGTTCTCAGAGATGCAGAGTGGCAAAACAATTTCTCAGGGTCTTTTTTGGGAGAAATATAGGGAGCCGGTTGGATGGAGTAGTCCAGAGGCCTCAGGGGCCACTCTAAGCACAGGTTGAGGTCAGGGCCGACCCCGACTGGCTCCAGCGACAGTTCATTGCCACTGGGTGGCTGATGGGAGTCTCTCCAGTCCCGCTGATTACCACAGTCCCTACATGCCAGAACCGGGGAAGATCACGACCGGGTCGGGAGAGGGCCTCAGAGCAAGCAGACAAAGACTTCTGATCCCTCCAGGCCTGAGTGGTGAGGGGTCACTGTCCACTGGGTCGGCCACGGGGGGTTCCTGAACTCGGGGGCTGCACCCCTTCTTTATTGGTATCACTACCAGATTGTGGTTTAAATGCATTCAAGTGTGTTCAAGTCTATTCCTGCATACATTACCATATTAAGCTACTTTCTTTTCGATTCATAGACATTTTATGTATTATTTAGTCTGATTATGTTTAAAACTAATTGAAAGTGTTGAAACCCAGGTCTGATAAGCAAACTTGATTCAGATATGCTTTTCCTTTGTTATTGACAGGTTTTTCTGGTTTTTGTTAAGGATAATAATGTGATTGATCTCAATTGAAACTGACATAGTGATTGATGGACGGTGTCTGCCAGAATTGGTAGGTTTATCAAGTTACTGTTGTTGGTGATTGGGTGTTTGATGTTCCATCTACAGTATATAAGCTGGTGTTTTACTAGATGAGACATACAAACTGAGGATATGTATTGTTTGTTCCCATGAGAAGATAAATAGCTCTTGTGGGCCTGAGCCGCCAAAGGCAGCCCTGAATCTGATTAGCCTTCTCTTCTCTGCTATTCCTCCTAAAGCACCGGCGCACACGCACACACACACCACACATATCCACAAACACCATTACCCTGAGAAATTTGTCTGCCACATGTGAAACTCTTATTCAATCAGCTGTACATTATTGTTGGTCTTCTGCGAAAAGCTGAGACAATAAATACTTATGTTCAGTCGTTTTTGCTATCTAGAATATTCAATTCTTAAATTGCTTAAATTCTTAATTCCTTAAAATATTATAAAACATCTTCCTATAAATATGTCTTTTAAATTCCCTGTATGACCTTACCTTTAAATTCATATCAACAATGTGTCACTATAACATGGTAATAACAAGAACATTCCTTGTAGTAAAATCTCACTCTGTCATGCATCTAATGAGTGTGTTTTTGTGTGTAATATATGTGTCAATTTTGTGTGTGAGTGTTTCTGTGGAACAAATCCAGACTCTCTACTGTTCCCTTCTCTTAGCATACTGATCTGATATTAAAATAGTAAGTTAGCTACAGTCGATTCTACTTTCAGTTTCTCTCCTACACATTTCATCAAAGAATAAAACTGTCACACCATGGAAACAACATTCCGTTGTCATGAACACAACTTAAGTGTTTCTCCAGCTCCAGTGTGGGCTGGCGTGGACATGAACTGAGACATGGACTCCTTATATTCCTTAGTTATATTTTCCTGTATTATGTGTATATCTGTCTAGTTAATATGCCAGTGCTTTGCATTGTAGCTTTTGGTTTTTCACGTACTGTTCCTTCTGTGAAACCTTTCTGCTGTTTAACCAGTGCTGGGATAGGCATCTGATTAATCATTACTTGCAGCCGTGCTCTATTAGGTTGTTAGTTGCCTCTATATAAACACTGGTCAAACAAGAGGGAGGTATCGGGCATTATATTACGTTACGTATGTTTTCTGTTACTTTGTTGCACTTTTGGATATTCCTGTTCCATAGAAAAAGCGTGTGTCCTTATGTATTCTTATGTACTATATTGTATAGTTGATGAGGTGTACTGTTATATCTAGTCTACATGTATGTGCCACGGTAAGAGCAAAGTTGATTTAAGGACTATATATAATATGTTGTGCAATCCTATGCGTGGCTATTGTTTGCTTCAATACTAAACGTATCGCGTCCTGTGACAGTATATTTAATTAAATCAACAACAGTATGTTTGAATGTGACAGATAGCACCCTCAAATGTGTTCTTACAGCTCTTGTACATGTGCCACAATGAACGTTGCTGTACGATTTTGGTTTTATTTTACAAATTGGAATCCAACTGAAAGGATATCCAACATTTGTAATATTTTATCACCCACAACCTGCATTAAATTGAACTGCAATGGTGGAGTAGAAACTGAACAAGACTAACTAAACTAAATCAACGGGAACACTAATCTCAGTAATGGTTGCAATTGTCAGCATTATGGAAGATCCTGGAGCTCCCCCTACTGGCACAAACAGGATCAGGCGGTCGGATTCCCCTGCCTTCTGACATAACCGTTCTTTCCTCTCACACACTCTCATCAGCAACAACCAATTCCACCTGTGTCTTGTCATGTTGCCTCTAATTCCATTCCTGT
Source organism: Umbra pygmaea (assembly GCA_016801145.1). Taxonomy (NCBI): domain Eukaryota; kingdom Metazoa; phylum Chordata; class Actinopteri; order Esociformes; family Umbridae; genus Umbra; species Umbra pygmaea. The sequence continues at coordinate 6,222 of JACXGM010032320.1, read as the reverse complement.
GTTGTGAGTGATTGTTTTTTTGTCATGTTGCCACTGTTATGTTGACCATTAAAAATGATGTTATTTGAGCTACTCCTCTGCATTTGACTCCTCTCTATCCAACTGCATGTGACAGCAATCAATAAAACCACTTACAGTTTAATTTGTATTGGATTTGAAAAGTAAAAAATATGATAAATATTTAATAATTACACATAAAGTAATCAATTCATGAATGCATGAAGCACATTTCTACAGGCCCAGCCATCAAACTATTAAGACTATGCATTTGTTTTAACTTTCAACCATTCGAACCATGTGATGTTTAGGTCCACCGGCACTTTGTGATACTTTGGCTGCTGAAAGGGTTATCATTTGTCGTACAATGAAGTGCTTTATAGCAAGATGAATAGGTAAAAGTAACGTCTTTAGACACTGATTGTATGCATAATATATATACATTATATTTAAAAAAACATATGTTTACATTATCAGATTGTTATTGTAAAAAGCATGTAACCGTGGTAAAAGTCTATGTAGAATCCATATTGGCATGTCACCAGGTCTTGATAACCAGTATAACAGTTTTAGGGGGAGATACAGATAGGTAAATGAAACACATATGTACATATATCTCTTGAAAAAGTTAAAAGACCACTTCAAATTCATCAGTGTCTCTGGATTTACTATTGATAAGGATGCATTTGGGTAGAATGAATATGTTTGTTTTATTATGTTAACTCGTAACAACATTTCTTCCAAATTTTAATTTAAACATTGTCATTCAGAGCATTTATTTGCAGAAATTGACAACTGGTCAAAATAAGAAATAAGATGCTGTGTTGTCAGACCTCGAGTAATACAAAGAAAATAAGTTCATATTCATTTTAAACCAACACGATACTAATGTGTTAACTTAGGAAGATGAATTTTGGTGGAATAATAATAATAATAGTATAGTAATAATAATAATGGGCTATTATGCATCTTGGCATGCTGTCCACCAGTCTGTCACTGTCACGGTGTGTAGTGGTGTGCAAGGAGAGCGACCGAAGCAGGAGATGGATGTCTTGGTATTTAATAAACACAGATCCAGAGAGCAGTCCAATACTGAGTAGTTGCAGGTTAACAAGCAGTCGAGTGCACAACAATAGTATGTAGTAAATCCTCTTACGCTCTAACGCGGCGTATACGTGTAAACAAAACACCTAGGACAAACATACAGAGCGTACGCATGAACTTTAACTGCCCACACTCTTTTCACAAACTATACATAAAATGAACAGAGCTCCTGGATGCTACTATTTACCACACCAACTGAATACTCACGTAACATAAATAAATATACAATGCCCGACACCTCACGCTAGCTTGGAAGCCTTTAAATAATGAACAAATTAACAGACTAACAGGAAACGGACAGCGACGGCTGTGCTGTGAGTGAGGTTGGCATGGAGGGGAGTTCGGACGGTGTGGGGTAAAGTTTTGAGGAGTCACATTATGTATGGAGGAAGAAGAAGCGTGCAGAACCCTCAACAAGAGGGTTGTGAGTGTAGTTCAGGAGAGGGTGAAGGTGAAGGGCCGGCACTTGGTGGTGTTTGCAGCCCGACAGGTAAGGTGTTGCTCCCGTTGTCACTTACTTAATTATTATAATGTTGAAAATCTTGTGATGAAAATCACAAGAGCAAGATTGAGCAAATATGATCATTAACACCCCCATCTTCCCTAGTTCAACAATGACCAACCAAACTTTTGCACCATTTACTTTTTGCCCTGGCACCTAAAGTTGATTTAGATGAACTAATCATCACGCTTTGATTATTGGAATCAGCGCTATAGTGCCAGAGCAAAAACATTTATGTGTATCCTTTGCAGTCCTCAAGATGTAGTTTGAGAAAACATAATTTGTAATTCTGATAGGACTTGTCATGTGTGGAGTCCAGACATTTTTCCCCTTTCTGTTGGTATAATTTTCCAATTTTGTCTAGCAGTGGCATTAGTCCAGATTAAACAACAAGATACAATGGTTTTAACCTTGAGTAATTACAATGTTGTTAGTGTCTTCATTTTGCGAAAAAAGTATTTATTTTGACTTCGGCCTTTTTTTTTTGCTTTTGTCCATATTCAACGAAATGGCAAGTGGAAAATAACTAATTAATAGGCCTCCCTATTTAAAACCTCAATGAACTAGGAATGGAGAAACAGAAACATAGGAAGAAAGAAAAACAATGAAATGGTGAGAACAAATTTTGCTGTGACACGAAGGTCAGGGTACATGGGAGAAGATGTATGGTAGACTTGTCCCATAAGACAAATATAGAGAGGACCATGGAGAACGATAGAGATGGATAGACCTACAGTATAGTGTAAGAAAGATGGCCAAACTCCCAGATATAGGCCACAGTCTCAGGCAGGATGTATCCACCCTTTGTGTCTTTCCATTTACTAAGCTTTTCCATGTTAAAGTCTAGAGTCCCTTCCATCAATGCTGTCTGCACTTCCAGCCTCCAAAACAATTTACTTCCTTTTGCTTTCCTGTCCTGTTCATTTTCCTAGGAAAGCTCAAAGTCTATTCCTAAGAGACTTCCATCCTGACAGAAAATCCTGTACACCCCAGAAAACTGTACTACCTCTATTTGTCTCTGTCTGACTTCAGCTTTCTCTACATTTTGTTCTTATAGCATATAGCATATCATATATATTAGTCCAGCACGCTGCTCCCAGAGCGTTGACAGGAGTATGTAAACTGGAACATATAACGCCGGTCTTTCAGTCCCTTCATGGCTGCCGGTGAGGTACAGGATTGATTTTTAAGTTTTACTATTAGTCTTTAAGTCGTTAAATGGGTTAGCACCGTCTTACCTTTCCAACCTGCTGATAATCCATCAACCTGCAAGAGCTCTTAGGTCTGCAAACTAAGGTCTCTTAGTGGTTCCTAGATCTAGGCTTAAGACTAGAGGTGATCGAGCCGTCTCCATTGCTGCTCCAAGACTTGGGAACAATTTGCCTACGGAAATTAGAATGGCGCCCACCCTTTCTATTTTCAAAGCTAGGTTAAACACATTTTTATTTGATTTGTCATACAAATTAAGAATGTTGTTGTCCTCCGTGTCCCTGTCATTTCTCTGTCAATGTTTTCTCTACTCTGTACTACACATGGTCAATGTTTTCGTCTACTCTGTACTGCACATGGTCAATGGCTGTTGTGTTTAATTGTGCTTTATAAATAAACTGGTTGATTTATTAAAATCATATTTAGACATTTACAAGCAGTTGGCGTTCCTCAAGAGACTTCAGTAATGTAAATGTACACATTTTCTGACCTTTAACCTCTGCACCTGCAGCGTTGCCCTTTCTGACGAAAAATCTATGGCTCCACTTGGTGTTTAGTTACCCTCAATTTGTTTGTCAGACAGAATTATTTTGAATAACCTAAATTAGTTTATGTTTTAGATGTTTACAGCTCCACCCTCAGTCCTACCTTTATCTGTCAGGTCGGGATAACAGATTGATCGAAACATCATTCATGCAAGGTCACGATAAGCCTGCGCAAAGCTCACACGTCTTAAATCAGAGATGGGAAAGTCTCCTAATCCCTGAGTAATGCATCCCAAACTGGCTACACTGCATCCAGATGAGAGGGTTTTGTGGAAAACATTTAATCCAGGTGTTCTCTGAGAGGAGGAATCTCCTGGTTGGATCATACAAGGCGAGGACTGTTGGTGACTGCTAAACTCCACATGACCTGTGCTACATTCTCAAGAGAGTAGACCACAGTCTACAGTTTATTGTGATTACAGTGCAGGACATGTTTGTCCAGATTGTTACAACTGCATTTCTAAAAGCCAAGTGCACAGTATGTGATATTAACGACTAACCAGCCTGGTGCTTTAACATGGTGATGTGTGTTCTTCATGTCACACACACACATACACACTGTCACTCTCGCAGACCCTCTCTATGTGTCTCTCACTCTGTTACTCTAATAAACGTTTACAAACACCTAGTATGACAAAAATCGACTGTGCCTGTCCTTGTGTATGTTGGTGTTTAGAATAGCTGGCTTATGCTTAGGCTACAATGTGGAGCATGTGAAAATGCAGTACCATGCCAGATCACATAAAATATATTTAATGTACATATTTAAAACATATTTAATGTACATATTTAAAACATAATTAATGAACATATTTAAAACATAATGTCATGCAATCTTAAGGAACAATGTGTACATGTGAAAGAATTCAACTTAAGATGACACAAAGGAAATGTTTTTTGGCATACACTGTGCATTTCAAGTATGTCATATACAACAACATCAAATATTATTCATATAATATTATAAACTAATAATAAGCTTTGAATAAAAATTTGTTAGAATTAAATTAATCACAGGAGCCAGTCTTCCACCAGTCTTCCACCTATACCACAAAGACACTCCAAATGAGCATATCAACTGAACACCCCCAAGGTCGGATGGAGTGTCAATGATAAAAAATACAAAATCATATATGGGAGGAGGTGGGTATTAAGGAAAGAATGTTCTAATATATTATTCTATATTTCCTAAATAATCACATTTGTTTTAAGCATTATAGAAAAACGATTTACTGTAAACACAACCAATGCCATCAACAACTTGTAATCGTGTTCTATTGAAAAGTGCAAATAACACCATATAAATGACTCGTGTTTGAACAACACTGACATTCCTGTAAGTTCATTTTGAATGACTGATAGATGGCAATTGTTCAGGTAGACCCTTGTACATCGCAGTATGGGTCTGACACCGTAAGCATATTTTTGCAGACTTCATAAATGTGTCAGTTTGTGAGTTCAACATCAATGCATTTAAAAAACTCTTAAGCCTAGACATTTTTATAGACGACCACATCTCCTATAAAGTCTTGAAGTGGGTCGGATGCCACTCCATGCCGAAACACAAGCTTCAGTACAGTTGACAAACTACAGTACATAATTCACGTTGTTTCCATTCAGCCTTCCCGTAAACTCAATAGCCGTCTTCGCTTTGGTGTGGCGCGAACACTAAACCAGGCAGAACATGGTTACCATGGTGCGGTCATTGCTCCACTAGCACTGATTGACAGTTTCTAGTGCAGTGATGTATGCCGTCTCTACAGGAGCTTTGCTCTGAGCTCCGTCGAGGTAGGGCAAAGGGCTGTACTCGTGTCAGGAGAGTGGTGCGCCGAATGCTGCTGTCCGAATCCTGATGTCCAAACTTGTGACGCAGCCTCCGGCAGCATGGCAAACATCTGACCATGTCAGATAGGAGGTGGCCGCTAAAGATCATGTAGATCCATGGGTTACAACAGCTATTTAGACTTGCCAGCAGAGCCGAGACATTGACGGCGGTGTTTTCTGAGTCTGGAGAAAAATATAAAGAAAAAAAGAGTTTCGGTCATTAAGTTATGAAGCCTGCTCTAAGGTATTCTCGAGGGAATACAAAGCTTGATGTCTGAAGGCTCTGACAGGGCCTATGAAGACATATTTTGTTTTCACAACACTTTCACTACTGTTGCATTATAATGCATGTTTAGCATTTATCTATATGGCCTGTCTGTATTCTATTTTGCTCAGGTCAGTTAGCTTTAGCTGTCTTTCTTATGGACAGAACGACTAATGTTTTACCGCAATATGGGAATTAGGATCAGGGACCTCTAGTCGGATGCAATAACCATAGGTCACCTTCCACTTCAATTACTGTACATGGATACAAATTGATACTCAAATAAATTGTTATGTAATATGTGTGTTAAGTATTTTAGGTGGTAGTCTAATAATACAATCAATATGGTCAATGTCAAAATAGTCCGTTTGTTTCATTTTTTCTATGATAATGTTAGCATTAGTATTCAGGTAAGCCCACTGAATGAATTAACCTGGCCAGAAACTCTGTGCTATTAACAATGCAAAATTTGCAATATGACTATTTTACCTAAAATAATGTGCTGTTTAAAGCACTCAATAAGACGGAAGAAAGATGTCACCTATAGGCCTACATTAGCGCAAAGAAATTGCAGTTATAACTACACTGTAAAAAAAATATGTATTTTTACAGTAAGTTTCTGTAAAATTTTACATGCTTTTTTCTGTATTTCAGAATAAAGGTCAAATGTAGATAAAATTACAGAAATAACCCATAATTTTACAGTTGTCTTGTAAATAAACGGTAAAAATCTATAATGACAAAATACGTAAATAATCTGTTTTATTACAGAGTTT
>JACXGM010032318.1:0-12673 GCA_016801145.1 Umbra pygmaea | reverse complement strand
GGGGGGGGGGGGGGGGGGGGGGGGGGCAGTGTTAGAGACAGTTGTGAATCCTACTGTGTTGGCCCATGCACACAGTTTAATTTAATGGGAATAATAAAAGATAAGCCATTTAATGTGTTTAAATGTATTAGGCCTGTACACAACCAGGCATTATGTTTATATCTGATTGTCAAACAAACCTTAGACTCACTCTATAATGATTCCAGCTTCAGCATAGACAACGTAGTCTCAGTTGATGGACAGCCAGGGATCTGCCTACTGAGGACACTTCACAAATAACTACTACTAGCTCTAAACTCTCACTGGCCACTTCATTAGGTACACCTTTTTAACTGCTCATTAATGCAAATATCTTATCAGACAATCACATCGCAGCAAGTCAATGCATTTAGGCATGTAGATATGGTCTAAGTGATGACATGAAATCTCTTTTCACTGCTCTAATTGCATTGAAAACAGGTTTATAAAACATAGGGAGAAAAACAGTGTAAAAAAAGTGTTATTTGTTTGGACAATACCATAACCTAATTCTTTGGCAATGAGACATCTTTGGCAATTTATATTACAGGTCAAGAATGGTTCATATTTATTACTAATAATGTCAATATTTTCCCTAATTAGCTATAGTGAGATAAACAAGTTTGTGAAAACGTACTCTTCTAATCATTACAGTTGGTATCTAGTTAATGGTGTTCACTAACAATACAGAAATGTATCAGATTAAATAAGCAATATAGGCGAGCTAATTACGATGGGTAATTTGAGCATGAATTTCATGCTCCCATACAATTGGGAAAACACAAACTTCATATATCTATATAGAGCGCAAATTAACTTCAATTTCTACAGCATTTTGTAATGAATGGGAATATTTATTGCTTAAAAATGCCAATAGGCTGTGTGACCCGTAAAGACTCCATTTCTGTTTATTTATCTATCCTTTAACAATACTATCATGGGCAAAATGTTTTAATTTGTTTAAGATGTTAGAAATAAATCTCTTACCTTGATGGTGAAACCGAGAGGTGAAGTTAACACACTGGGCACATAACCTGACATAGCACTAGTTGGAAAAACATTTTTTATTAGGCCTTGAAGATCTAATATGACTGCAGATTCAGCAATAACTTATTTCTCACCTCAAATGTGTTTAGAAACAGGTTTTGGGAACTGCAACACTGAAATATGTCATTGACATTATCATTCAGGCTTACCATCCCTTGTATGTGAAATCATTCATTTGTGCCGTCATCTTGTTGTTGCTGTTCCTCTAGACCCCAGTACAGGGGGTAAATTTCTCATTAAGTCATTCCCAATAGGAAAATGAATTGCTCAAAAACATCAATAAAAAATAATTGGAGGATCAATCAATTACATATGTAAGTGCACTGCACGGCACTAGGATGCATATGCTGCCACTGGAATGGAATTGATATCGTGAAAATTACGGGTGCTGATAAGGTGCCAAAACAAAGTAATTATTATATAAAACTATTATTATTATTATTATTATTGCATTATCACACAATCACATCATTACATTTTAATTTGTAAATGAAAATAATCTTTCTGCCATAAATTATCAAAAAATCGGTTGACAAAATAATGACAGAGAGAAAAAAACAATTGTTTTCAATTAATAATGTACATTTATTTTTAGGTCTAAACCCCCCCCCCATAGGCCTAGTGATGTCACTGGTAGCCTACCTACAGAACATCAGTCTGAAACTGTCATGAACTGTCAGATGGAGCACTCACTCAACTCACCCAGCATCCACACCTGGTCCCGCACTCCCTCGCTGTTTCTCGAGTTGTCAATATCATCTCACATCAAAGAAGTCTTGAGTTATTGTGTTTTTTTGTATTATTTTAATAATTATGAAAACTACATGAAGATTGATGTATTTTTTAAGGGAGGATGGGGGGTGCCCAATCGGTGCCCCCTCCTAGGTGGCACCCTAGGCAATGCCTAGAAACACCCCTTCCCAGGGGCCTCATAGTATGTAGATTTGTCCTTGGCTGTAAAGTTGCTAGCTAGCAAGCACAGCTTTTGTTTTTTGTGTGTGAACTAAGTCTATATTAAGAGTAAGATAGATGTGAAATACATAATGTGCCAACATTTCTCTAACATTAGAAAATACCTATCAAGATTTATCTTACTTGGGGAGTCCACGTGACATAGTGAGCTAAGTCACTGCATTGCAACGACAGTCATGATAGTCATGGGTTCGAGCCTGACTAGGGGTTCTCTGACCTTCCCCGGGCCTCCTGCAGGAGGCAGTGCAAATTGGCATAGTGCTGCCTGGGATTACAATTCCCTTTGTGATGCTCAAAACAAAGGACTGAAAAGGGGACAACATGACATTCCTGACTGGATGATATCCAACATCATAATAAAATAAGACACTCCACTCAATTTCAGTCACAGGCTTTTATAAGGATCCACTCTAATAAACATGTTGTACTATAAGAAGCATGAGGGAGGTTTCCATAGAAAAATGGAAAGTGGAATATAGAACTTTAGATCTTAGATGATAGAAGAGTATTGATTGTTCACTGCTGTTGCCATTTAATCACATCCACATACTTAGGATGATCAAAAGTTTTACGAGGGGATTAAATTAATTTCAGAAAATAATTACTTAATATTTTCAGAAGGGCTGATATGAAAAACTCCCTAAATACGGTCTAAAATCACCTCTGAGAAGAATCACATAATGTTTTACTGTCCGTTTAGGAGCAAGTCTGCTTTCCGTTATGGTGAAAGCACAGACCTAATGGCAGATTATTTCCTGGCTTGTCATTATATAAGTCTCCAAATGTTTTCTTTATTGCGTATACTTTTCCATGTCAATTACTCATGTGTTTTTACATATATGCCTACTATTGTTTTTGTTTCTTAAACATATTTTCTTTCTCAATACTGTCCATTCATGGTAATAAACACATATTAATATAACATGAAAGAAAATGGGGTTGAGAACCCATAACTGACATGAATGATGCAATGAGATAAAATATAGGATACAGAAGAATTTGGAAAGAGAAGAACCGCAAAAGTACCTTCTTTGATATCTTTCTGTGTGTTGCTATGTAGACTATATTGGTATGTGTGTAAAACCCGGCACAGACACACCCACACAAACGCACATACATACACTACCCACACACACACACACACACACAGACCCACCCCCCCACACACACAGACCCCCCCTCACACACAAACACACACACACACACACACACACACACACTGTCGTGTACAGCTAACCTTGTGTGGACCAGAAAACATAAAAATCCATGTTACCTAACCTTAACCCTAACCTTAGCTCTGATCCTAACCTTAACCTAACCCTTACTTTAAGATAACCCTAATCTTAACCTCACATTAAACCTAACGTTAACCTCAATAACGTAACATCTATGGCTAAACCTAAACCTAACCTGGAATGCTTGAACCTGAAAGTAACCTAAATTGAAACCCTAAATCTAATTGTAGCCTTGGCCCTAAACATAACCCCTAAATCAGAGATTGACTTTGTCCTTATGGGGACTGTCAAAAGGTCCTAATATGGGCATTTTTGTCATGTATTACCATCCTTGTGAAGACTTCTGGTCCTAATACGATCTGTTAAACCAAAACACACACACACAGTCGTGTACAGTTAACCTCCTGTGGACCAGAAAATATAAAAATCCATGTTACCTACCCTTAACCCTAACTTTAGCCCTATTCCTAACCTTTATTTATGTAAGGAGTAACCCTTAACCTAATAGTTACCTTGGCTCTAAACATAACCCCTAAGCCAGAAATTGGATTTGTCCTCATGGGGATCGAGTAAAGATCCTAATATCGGCATTGAAGTATTACTATCATTGTGAAGACGTCTGTTAAGCCAAAACACACACACACACACACACACAAACACACACACACAAATAGGGTGACTGATAGTGTTCAGTGTTTATGATGATGGTTGTTAGTTGACGCATGCTCAAACATAATGACATTGTTCCCTTCAATTTTTCTCTCGCTCTCTCGCCGCCGTCGATAGACTGTGTGATGTGTAAACGGAGCGGGATTGGCACTGTACGGTGGTTGGAAACAGCGTGACCGGGGCGCGATTAGTAACCTTGGAGGCTCTCCAACACACCCGGGAGGCGAGACGGGGTGTGCGCGGAAGAGCTGAAATATGTGTATCTATATTTTCTGATATAAAACAGGATACATACATTTGTTCGTTTAATAACCGGAGCATACGCACTGCGAGATTCGTGCCTGAGGGAATCGTTAGGTCGAAATACAGCAGGTGAGTTTCTCTGCTTCTTTAACATCTCATTAGCAATCTATCTACAAGAGGGAATCGTACATAGGGTATACCGGTATGACAGCATTTGCAATTTGTCTTATGGTTTTTATTGTATTTTATGGGATTGTTTGTCCTTCAGCAGCAATATATATGCACGGATACGCGCATCATTCCATTCATAACTTCGGTATAAGATCTGTGTGTGCGTGTCTTCACTTGCAGGCGTCAGTAGCGTCGCGTTAGCGAAAACTGAAATAACCTTGACATGGCACATAATTCATCCTCCTTTTCTAGGTTCTCCCTCACTTTCATCCATTGCACGTGCGCGTTCCCCATCGTGGAATAATTTAGGAAAAATCCAATAAGGCAGACTGCATGTAGTCCTTATAAAACAGTCAATGATTTCATGTGAGTTACCAATACCATACCTGAGAATTAAAATTATATCCTTTTATAAATACATGCTTTACCTCAGTGGTTAGCACTCTGCCGAGGCCTGCACTCAGACTACCTTTGCTCACGCTGTGTGTGTTCCATATCTCTGGATTGACTACGGTGCAGTAGTGTGAGTGTGAACTGGATTGACTATGGTGCATGTAGGTGCAGTAGTGTGAGTGTGAACTGCAGCAACATCCTCTGTGTCAGATACATGAATTACAATCTAACCTCAATAGACACAGACCTTTACAAACTGAGCAGAAAATGCAGAAAATATGTGTTTCTGTTAGAAAATATGTTAACAAGACATTGAAAAAAAATCCTTTTTGCCCAGTGTGTATTTTCTTTTATCAATGACTTAATCTGCATTGATATGTCAAATTGGTCTGAAAACAATACATTTATTAGTACCTTAGCATGGGGTGCTTTTTCTGTGTGCAGCCTGACTACATTAGTGTAGTTTTAGGAAATAAGGTACTGGTTAGATATAGGATTTACTTTTCTATGGTAATAATGTTTTAGGTCTCACAAATATAGTGATACCATCATTGGTGTGTGCCTGTGTGCCTGTGTGTCTGTGTGTGTGTATCTTACTTGTGTCCTGTCCACGCTACAGGTCCGTAACCATGGAATCCACTCATCTCCTGGATGGTTCCAAGAAACGTGTGAAAATCCACCCTCACACCATCACGGCCAAGTACGCCCCACACACACCCCACACACACACACACTTCCCGCAGCCTGGAGACGAGGGCTACGATGACGCTCCTTCCTTCGAGGAATTTGGCTCCTTCGTGGATGAGACCTCAGAAAGAAAAAAGCTGACAGGAACCAGGAAGTGGACAGAAAGGGCTGGGACTCTGTTTGGTGGAAAGGACAAAAGCAAAGACATGCCCTCTAAACCTCCCACAGGTGGAGGAGAAGAGGGAGGAGGGACGGGTCCAGGAGGAGGAGTAGGGGAGCAGTTAGCAAGTTTCGGTGAGGCGTCTGTCTCTGCGTCTCGGCTGACATGGGCTACTCTAGTTGGGGCAGCGCTGGCTCATGGCTGTGTGTGTGTTCTGACACGTCTGGCCATCTCTCGCTTTAACCTCCCCCCTTTAACTCTCCTCTTAGTACGCTCCATCCTCCAGCTGCTATATGGGACTGTACCAATGAAACGAGCGGAGACCGCTTTTGGTTCAAAGGGCTATAGGCGAAAACTGCTCTTGTACGGTTTGACTCACTCCTTCTCACTCTGCTGCGCTTACTCATCATTATCCTTCATCCCCATCGGCGAAGATGAGGCAATGTTGACAACATGGCGCCTGGCAACCACTGTCCTGTCTGCCACTCTGGCACTTCTGCTCCTGGACGAGCGGCTGGGCTTGGTTGATCTCGTCACCGTAGCGACAGGGGTGATAGGATTGGGTCTGGCGTTAGTTCCGAACCCAAGAGGATTGGATGTGGACAAAAATGGAACCTCTTCAGAATTGTCCAGCGGGACAATGGCACAACAGTCAGCCCAGTTCTGGCGAGAGGCGTTTGGCTGGTCCCTGAGCGTGCTAGCAGGTCTATGGATGTCTCTGGCTCTGGTGATGTACCGTTCCCTGAAGGAACGGGTCAGTGTCGGTACTGCTCTCTTCACTGTCAGCTGGACTGGCTGTCTGGGCACCCTAGCCTCCATGATTGTCCTCCAAGAAGGGCCAGTGTGGCCAGCCAATCTCCAGGCTTGGTGCCTCATTGTGGCGGTAGCTGTGTTCTCGGCTGGAGGGTTCTTGGGTGTGACACATGGCCTCACCCGACTTCACCCAGCTTTGGTGTCAGCTACACAGGGCCTGGAAGTACCAGTCTCTATGGTGCTTGAGACTGCTGTGATGCCATTGGTTCCCTCAGTGTGTGAAGTCATAGGTGGTGTGGTGGTAGTGATGAGCGTGAGTTGGCTTGTTACAGTGAAGCTCCTCCCCTCTCGAGGAAGTGGCAGGAAACAAAGAGAGGAGTATGAAGAGATCCTGGATTCACCGATTAAATGACACACTCAAAAACACACACAAACACACAGATACAACACAAATATACACACAAGCACATACAAAGATCTTGGACTTGCCATTCAAAACCAGCACGCCCATTCTATCTTTCTGTGTCTCTCGTGCACACACGCTAATGTCGGTGTGTAAAATTAGAGATAGTTGTCACATCATAATCCCCATCACACCTAGCGGTCCTCCGGAATAAGGTTAAGAGCTAAAGCCATGCTTTGCTGCTAGGGTTTATGGGGATTATGAGGTAATGACCATTTTTCTTAATAACAGAACTCTATATGGAATATCAATGCCTGAGGTACAAAAAATCTAATCACAGAGCTAAAATCTGATTACACCAATACTAATCTAAGTATTAGGAGGTGTTAACATCCATACCCTGGAGTGTGTTTAGTAGATGGATCTATTTTGTATTGTATGTAGTGTTGTAATATGCCAATACTGTGTTGTCTTACTGGTTGTTGTGATGGTGTGATGTCATATTAAAACCTCACTCTGCTACTTTGGTTCTCCTAAATCTTGCACACATGCACACATAAAAACTAACAAACACACACGTGGCGTACTTGGACAGAGTGTGCGTTTGCTAAATTTACAATGGTGAAGTGTCACTGAGTGTGCTAGCCAGCTGAGGGGCTGCCAGGGCAGTTAATGCCAACTAGAGACCAACAGTTATAGAGAGTGGAGCAATGGGAGAGCGCTGGGCGGGAACAAGGCCAGGCAGTGGGAGAGAGGATGTATCCATCCATCAATAAGACAGCAGCTGTATGTCAGTAGGTGTGATTAAGATCAAAACATCCTGCCATTCTGTCCTCCTCATCTCCTACAAGTCTTGAGGAAAAAAGAAAAACCTGGCAATTTGCAAAAATAATAGGCCACTTTCCACCCAGCTGTTACTTTATATGGAAAACATTCCTCATGTAACAAACACACCCGACCCTCAGCCAAACAGGGGAGAGTGGTTGTGAAAGTGCTGTGTGGTGCCAGGAGGGGCTCCAAGACATTGTGTTATAAGCCTGTCAAAATGTCATTTCAAGTGAACAGTTTAGTTTTTTACATCTGTAAATATAGTAATCAGACATAGGACTGTGTGTGTCTGATGACAGCTGAAATGTTAACAATGTCTGTGACTCAAGTGTTTCCTTCTAAGATCGTGGGTGTAGAACTTCAGACAGAAGGAACCCTAAATGGCTGTAAACACATTAAAACGTTTTTATTTATCACATGGACAGTGTTACAGTGCATTTACGCCCTTTCATTATACAGAATAAAAATAATATATTTCAAAGCAATCTGTTATTGTTTTGGCTGTGGTAATTTGTCATTGTGTAAAAAAAAATTTGATGTCCCTGATAGCACAAAACATCCATCGAACATACTTGCTCTTCATTTTCATCATTTGTTCCATTCAGAGGATAGCAGGCTCAGTTGGGCCTGTACCATCTTCAATTCCATCGCTATAGCAGAGACCTCTTTACCTTTCCCCGGTCCAATGATGTGGGTGATGTCACTTCCTGTTCCTCGAAGAGAATGTCTTCATGCCTGAACCGACCCTGAGACCCACCCTTCCGCTGCCACGCCTTCTCCTGTTTGGTGTATCTGTCTCACTAAACCCAACTTCTAAACCCACAGTGTCCTCTCCATATTCTGCTCCGATTAGCTGTGTGGGTTCTGTTCCCATCCTGATTGGCTCTCCCTCTCTATGCCCAGAACCTACAGGTCCAACCCTTTCTTTCTCTTCTCTCAGCCTGCCTGCCTCCAGGTGTTGTAATCTAGTGCTGTGTTCTGAGCTGTTTTGTATGAGCTGCTGTAACACAGCCATCATCTGTCTGTAATGTCCCACTCCATCTTGTTTGATCAGATGTAGGGAAGCATTCATCCTCCTCTCCCTCTGTATTGCCTCCTCCTTTAGCTCCAATAGGCCTCGCTGGAGCCTGGCGCTCGCCTGCTCCGCCTGGCCCCGGCAAACTGCATCAATGGCAGGCACGCACTGCTGGCAGACTACTGGGGCTTCACAGCGTTGCTTCAGGGCTTCCATCAGCATCATCTGCCTCATGTAGGAGTCCTCCAGGGCCACAAAGAGTTTGTCCCAGCGTAAGAGCTCTGCTGCCTGGCAAGGTGTCTCAGGGATGTCACCTGGAGGGAGAGACCCAGAAATAGTACACCTGTAGAACTTAGAGTAGGTGACAAGTTCGAGGAGACACAAAATAAGAAGGTGAAGATGAATATTTTGCTGGAAACACTTCTTTGTTAAATAACATTCTTTATGTCAGGTAACAGTAGGCTAATTAGAAAATGAAGCAGTTAAACAAAAAGACATACCGTCATGTTGGTCCTGTTTGATCTCGTTGTCAAAGGTGTCGACGTAGTTAACCTCATATTCCTCTGCCTTTATCCACATTGACAAGCAACCACAGCAAAGTAGAATAAACAACCCACACCAAAGCCTGTCCAACAACATTGTGCCGATCACAAATCTCTGTGTTGGACGTTGTGGTTGTAAATGTGTAAATATACAAGAACCCCCGAGAAAAAGCTGTCTTGTTGCCAATGATTTACTTTTGGGTCAGTCCTATAGGAGATTGTGCTTATAAATTCTCTCTCTCTAAAGTTGACAAGACTGTGCCCATGGCCGTCAGGGCTGGCTGATATACCCCAGGAAAAGGGGCGGAGAGAAAACGAAGCAGTTTAAAAGTATGGGAGGTCGTGTGAGCAACGCTTCAGTGAAAGTTGTACTGTGGGCTGACGCGGGGAGGTATAGGGGAGCATGGGGGAGGGGAAGGGATGGGGGTGTTGGTCAGTTGGAGGGAGGGAGGGCTAGTGTCACGACATGTAACAGGTGATGTGCCACTAGTGGCACGTTTACAGCAGGATATAACACCTACACCAAACGACAGCGGTAGGAAGAGACACAGAGATGGAGAGGGAGGTTGAGCGAGTGTGATGAAGGGTGAGCTAGACGGAGGGACAGGGAAATGTGGTAAACCTGCTGACACCAGGAGGGACATGAGCAGGCAGAGAAACTAAATGTGTCAATGTGTCTTCCTTGACCTGCAGGTCATCACATCACTAACAGGGAAACAACATTTTAACTGATGTGTTAACATCTGGAACATAGTAGTCTGCTGACCACACCCACCCCTGGGTCGATTAGGGAAAGGGAGGGGCCATGTACATGACTTAAAACAACAGCAGTTATGTAAAGCACAAGTACTAAATGAGTGACTTAGTCCTATTAATAGCCCAGTGAGCTCACACCTTTCTCACCTAAATTAGGGTGGTGATAAGTAAGGCTTTGGGCTGGTCGTTTTAACCATCAACAGTTCTTTTGTGTATATTCTGTCTAGTAGCCTACTTAAACATACTGCCAATAATGGATAGTGATCAAAAGTTCTTCCCAGATCAAGCTGCCTTTTATTGGTTATTAGGTGGTGCCACTGTGGCTGCTAGATGCAGAGTCATAGAAACATTAAAGGATCTATTATGTTAGGCTAAGATTGGAAGGCCCTGAAGGTGTTGTGGTTTTCTGTGTTGATATTCAAGACTGTGCTTTCCGCCGAGATGTGCAGGCAAACCAAACCTCTCCCCATCAGCTCTGGAGTAGTAGTATTTTTCATAAATGTATCCAGAGTACATGGCTAAAGTAGTGAGAACAATGCAGGATTCTCCGGTCACTGCTCTCCTGGGACAGAGGACAACAAGATTAATGCTATCCAATCAATGCATCGGCAAGATTAATGCTATCCAATCAATGCATCGGCTGAGCCCACTAAACCTCTCTCTATACATGTATGTCTGACTGTATTTAGTGAAATTACATGTCTTTTTCCTTGTCCACAGTTTATTTGTAATTTCTTAGATTTTTGTCATGTCATCTTGCAATTGACATTAAAATAAATGTTCAAAACTTAATTTTACTCAGATTTTGCCACTGATATTTTCAAATGTTGCAACTCACTGGTTATAGACATTCATGTTTCCATCAAACAGGATTTCTGCAGATAATAAGCAGTGGAGGATGAAAGTGTAGCCCATTAATGGTCTTTTTCCACAATTTTCTTTTAAATGTGTGTGTTTTAATTAGATTATAAACTCTATCTGTTGTTTTAGGAAACCGCCTGTTTAAATAGCATCTCATCAGATTAATCATACATCAAAGTATTGTTGTATTTGTAAAGACAAAACTGGAAAATAGCATTATATTGTTGTGGACTACCAGACTTCTATTCTTCGGATAAAAGTGGTATCGTGATGAAAATTTACTTTTTTGTTAACAAACAAGCATTCCAACCGATGACTAATGTATCATTTGACATTTTTCAGTTCCAAGTAGATACAGGAAGTGATGCAGTCCAAAGACTCCCACGTCATCATACAAAAAATGTGGATGAACAGATTGTGATATCTGAGTTTAATATTAGTCTAAACATGCTTTAATGGAAAATTTCCGTGGGACATCGGTGTAATTCATTGACAAAGGAAATCATTATTTTGACAAGGGACAATGCAGGATGACTGGAAATACCGACATCTGAGGACTGATTTAAGACTAACTTCCTGAGGCAGGAATGCGTCTGAACAGACAGAAAACAGCAAAATACATCAGTCTCAGAGTCCTATTGTCAGTTTAATACGGTTATAAATAATTACAGATGTTTTAATATGATTATAGTTAAAATAACAGATTAATTTCAGATTAAATATTATTATAATGTCACTGATACAACCCTGCCACTGTTTCAGAGATAAGCACATCAAGCCTAATGGTTCCAGTGATTTCTGAGTGTGTGTTCCAGTAACCCAGAGTAACCATGTGCCTTTGCACTGGCAGACAGAGTAGGAGCTTGTGTGTGTGTGTTTCTGTGTGTAGTTGCCCTCTGAGGGAAGGTAAATGAAAAACATCTGAAGATGGAAACATTTACACAGACCTGCCTGGCTGAACAGCCCTTATTACGATGGAATAAACACAAACCCTCTTTGTCCCACTGACGACATGTTGTTTTCTAGGAAATGACCTCAATGTAGAGTTGAAGGGTCATACAGACCAATGTACATGCACATCTCAAATTCCTACCAAAGTGAGGACAAAATATGTATTTGTATACAGCCCTAACACTAACCCTAAGGTCAAGAAACTTAATTTCCCTGCTGGCGTTTTGATTCTACCTCATCATCAATTGCACTCACCTAATGTACCAGGTCTAAATAAATCCCAGATTAGAGAGTTGCAGTGACAAAATAGTGTGTAACTGGGTTTGAGGTCCAATGTTTAGTGGAACCTAAAATGAGATTAACAGATCTATGTTGATCTGTTCACAGAGAGCTTAAACATAATTACTCATGCATAAACATCTCATTCTGAGACTGGCACAAACATCCTCACTTTGTTCGATATTTGAGTGCCAATACATAAACAACAATAACAGCAGAAGACCATAGGAGAAATATATTGCAAAATACAATAAAAACTGACAGCACAACCTATGATGGAACTGTTATCAGATGACACAATAAGAAATGATAACACAGCCATTTTCCTCCATACAGAATTCTTCAAGAATCAACACACTATAGATCTTCATTACCACCTATTACACATAATAAGAATCACATGATTGTTATGATGAACACCATCTGTTTTAATACATTGAGGTCTAGATACAGTAATGTATATAGCTTCATTATACAGGTCCTTATAAAAAAAATTAGCATATTGTGATAAAGTTCATTATTTTCTATAATGTAATGATAAAAATTAAACTTTCATATATTTTAGATTCATTGCACACCAACTGAAATATTTCAGGTCATTTATTGTTTTAATACTGATGATTTTGGCATACAGCTCATGAAAACCCAAAATTCCTATCTCAAAGAATTAGCATATCATGAAAAGGGTCT
>JACXGM010032317.1:0-12673 GCA_016801145.1 Umbra pygmaea | reverse complement strand
TTTTTTTCCCTTATATTTAGATTGTAAATTTTTGCAGTGTACTTGGAAAACTGACATCTTCACCGCGACGTAGCTTTCACTGACAGAACGGCAGTTAGCCAACCCGGACTTCAAAGGCTCGCCGGCTGTCAACGTAGTCATGACAACAATGTCAAACATGCAAACGATCTATTTTTTCCCGGGACATGAATGATTACTGCAACGTTTCAAATATACTACCGGTACTATATTCTACAAGACTATCAATGTATTGATATAAAACCACTTTAATAAATTGTAGCCTATTGTTGCATTCCTACGTGTGGGCTGGGTCCGGATTGACCTGCCACCTGGTCCGGATCCGGACCGGAGTCCGGCCATTGAGAATGACTGGTCTACTTTATAGGCAACAGCTGCAGCATATTACACACAAATGAGTCAGTTTAACGGAATTATGTATTAATTTTGTCTCAATATATTGCATACAATACAAAGTTGCGCCTGAAATATGCATTAGATTGTATTTGCATGATGTGCATTGTAATGTACACAGTAAATTATTAATGGACCAGTAGTGGTTCATGGTGTTATAAGAGGGAAATATGGTGAGAGATTGGAGGGCTGTAGTCTACTTTCATGCATTGTCATTGTATCCAAGCACATTATGCATTTTAGGAAATAGAGACTGCTTATATATCGTGTGCATTTAGAGAAAATAGAAAAACATGATTGAGGTCCTGTGCGGTTTAGAAAATCAAGACAGATGAATGGAAAATGTGATTGGACGAATTCATCCAATGGGGTCGCTTGTTAAGTTACCTGCACGGAGGATTCGTGAATTTTGCTGTTTACTTTAGGCTAGTTCATAGGTGGCAGATTTTTTTCTTTGTCGGTGTTGATGGATTTTGCACGGATAGATATTGCACAAATATCTCTTACTATGGAACTAGTAGCTATTTCTGTGAGTTAAACTCCCTCTGCATCCACAATCTGCCCTGAGACAGTGAACATCAGCTAGCTTCAGGGTAAGTAGAAAGTGACATTTGATTCTGTTTACAGACCCGCTGTGGTTTAGATGGCAGCTAGTAAACTTATTATTATCGATCTGTGATATTGTCAGAGTCATGGTTTACTTATACAGTCGGAGTGCTAGATTGTGGAGTTTGACATGAGTGCTTCCAATGTGTTTAGCTGATAGCCCTTTCCCTAGGTTGGATCGTTTGGTACTGTATCTAGTTTGGTTTGTGACTCAATTTCAATTATTGCCCATGTGTCAGTTTTGTTAAACGCTATAAAGCCTACACGTTAGGCTTTATTTGTGCATGTATGTGAATATGTATGTATTTTGTGTATAAACAACATTGGGCTGAATGATTTTGGAAAATAATCTAATTGCGATTTTTTCACCAATATTGCGATCGCGATTCAATATGCGATTATTTTTTAAACTCTTTGACTTCTGTATTATTTAACAAAGACAAGGAATAAATCATTGTATAGTTTGAACAACATTAGATAGATTTAACAAACTGTTCTTTCCTGGAGGCCAGGCCTGTATGTGATGATGAAATTAGGTGATGCATGAATTTATATGAATTACATACACTCACCTGAAGGATTATTAGGAACACCATACTATACTGTGTTTGACCCCGTTTCGCCTTCAGAACTGCCTTAATTCTAGGTGGCATTGATTCAACAAGGTGCTGAAAGCATTCTTTAAAAAATTGGCCCATATTGATAGGATAGCATCTTGCAGTTGATGGAGATTTGTGGGATGCACATCCAGGGCACGAAGCTCCCGTTCCACCACATCCCAAAGATGATCTGGTGACTGTAGGGGCCCTTTTAGTACAGTGAATTCATTGTCATGTTCAAGAAACCAATTTGAAATGATTCGAGCTTTGTGACATGGTGCATTATCCTGCTGGAAGTAGCCATCAGAGGATGGGTACATGGTGGCCATAAATGGATGGACATGGTCAGAAACACTGCTCAGGTAGGCCGTGGCATTTAAACGATGCCCAATTGGCACTAAGGGGCCTAAAGTGTGCCAAGAAAACATCCCCCACACCATTACACCACCACCACCAGCCTGCACAGTGGTAACAAGGCATGATGGATCCATTCTGTTTACGCCAAATTCTGACTCTACCATCTGAATGTCTTAACAGAAATCCAGACTCATACGACCAGGCAACATTTTTCCAGTCTTCAACTGTCACATTTTGGTGTGCTCTTGCAAATTGTAGCCTCTTTTTTCTATTTGTAGTGGAGATGAGTGGTACTCGGTGGGGTCTTCTGCTGTTGTAGCCCATCCGCCTCAAGGTTGTGCATGTTGTGGCTTCTCAAATGCTTTGCTGCATACGTCGGTTGTAACGAGTGGTTATTTCAGTCAAAGTTGCTCTTCTATCAGCTTGAAGCAGTCGGCCTATTCTCCTCTGACCTCTAACATCAACAAGGCATTTTCGCCCACAGGACTGCCGCATACTGGATGTTTTTCCCTTTTCACACCGTTCTTTGTAAACCCCATTTGGTTATGTGTGAAAATTCAAGTAACTGAGCAGATTGTGAAATACTCAGACTGGCCCGTCTGGCACCAACAACCATGCCACGCTGAAAACTGCTTAAATCACCTTTCTTTCCCATTCTGACATTCAGTGTGGAGTTCAGGAGATTGTCTTGACCAGGACCACACCCCTAAATGCATTGAAGCAACTGCCAAGTGATTGGTTGAGTAGATAATTGCACCAGGTGAGAAATTGACCAGGTGTTCCTAATAATCCTTTAGGTGAGGGTAGATGAGTGCTACATTTTTGTTCACATTAGATACAATCCATTAAACATTGTCTATTATTCAGGGATGTGATTTTTCCGGATTAATCCAGAATTCCGGATCTTCCGACCTGAAAATGTGACCTACGTGAATCATGCAGATCTGTAATAAAAGGGGGGAGGGAAGGTGGGGGGTCAAGAGCTGCCGGAGCAGGCTCGACATTAAGGCTTGTCCGCTTGTCCGGGACAAGTAAAAAAAGTGGTCGGACAAGGAGCTCATAGAATCACTTAATTGTAATTTTGTTTGTTCTCAAACACGTTTTGCAGCACGGTAGTCACATGACACAGACACACCTCTGTTTTCACACTGCTGCAAGTGCTCATTCGCTGTTAATAATTCATCGACAAAAGTAGTCTAAAGCTTTGCACATATAAAGGTTTTGATTTATTGCATATACATAATATACCATTGTGATATTCAAAGTGTTTAATAGTTGGACAAAACAATCACATATTTTATTAAACTGCGCAACAACAATGACCGAAATAGAATGAGCATGTGTCTGAAAGATTTTTCAGAAGCATTGCGTGAAAGAATATTTCTTTAAAGCGATACTTTGAATAGCATGTTCTAAAAGTTAATTTACATGCATGAATGTTGTTACGAGTCAGGGTTGGAAATTAGCACACGCAAAAAACGAGCTATTTCCCCAGTATTGTAATCCACAGTAGGCTATAAATTAATGTAGAAAATATAAAGGGCAAATCATGTATTACACATGTGAGGGATTTAATGCGAATATGATATGATTAGGCTATATAATGTTATTTTTCGTGATCGAAAAAAGTAAAACAAGTAACCATTTCACGCGTAGAATGTTAATGTTAAGAGCTTGTTGGTGAAAACACGGGTGGTGGTGTTCGTTGAGTCTGACTTCATGATTGGATTCTGATAGGCGGCATTCTCGTTTGACCACAGAATCTTAACCAGGCACGCACACACAAATGTAACGGTAGGATGTCGAAGTTCCCAATTGCAAACTTAGTTGATTAACAACTGATTCTAAGTCAAGTAGCCGATCTTACTTCGCCATAATATGTTTTCTTATTATTTTGTTGGTATCATTGCTGAAGAAGCATCTGCTTGCAATTTTGATGGGAGCTAATTAAAACAATGTTTGGATTATTTTCCCAAATGTTTTACACACAGATTATTATAAAACGAATTTACAAATGTAAAATTAACTGCTGATTAAATAAATATTGTGGAATAGGTTACAACAGTAAAGTTTTAGGCTACACCTCTAAAGTGTGAAATTACCTATTATTGGACATCTAAAAGTAGCCAGATAAAAATAGTAGTAGGACATCCAATACACTGATTAACACAATTTGTCAATCATCTAAAAATCAGTCGTCTCTTGACTTGTCTTCACAACATGTCCCTTTTGTAATTTGCCTAATAAGACGTATCAATGATGAATTTGATGTATTGAAGCAATATAGAAGAGGCAATTGCGTTTGTATTTTTGAATTCGTAGAATTGGCTGGTAAAATTAGGGCATCCACCAGCCAGTGGCTAAGTTAATTTCCCAGCCTGGTTACATTTTGAACTGCAACTGCTTGAGATGGCAACCTTAAATCGGTAGCTAAAACCTTTATTTCACTTATTATGTCTCGGCCACAGAAGTAAAAACAGATGTAGCAGTAAACCATGTTATTTCTAACTGGGAATACATCAATCATACTTGAGAATGTTGTCAAACATATTGCCTAAATAATCTGAATGACTGTAGTAGTACTTGTTGTCAGAGACCAAAATGTTTGTTTGAGGCCCTGTTGTAAATGTGAGGGCAATTCACGTTGAATTGAATTGCTGGTTTTAAGAGCAAAGGAGTTTGGTATTTTTCTAGATGGCACTTAATGCCCTGGCCAATGACCTTGGTGCCATTGCAAAAATCCCTCATTCATTTCCTGAAAGGGAAAAGTTAAGATATACTTTGATACTTTGACAGATCGCTGTAGAGGCTTGGTTAAAGCTGCTTGTGAGACGATCATCTCTTCCTTCTAGTTATAAATAGCATCAAATAAACATGAATGAACATCAGAACAAATGTTGTTTTAACCACGGATGGAAAGGAGTCCCACTGTTACACATCCACCAAATAAGTTATGTTGTAAAAATATACATGTTATTTTTTTAATTCAAACAAGTTGTTTTCATGTGTCATAAAAAGTTGGATGTTGCAGATCTAGCTGTAAAATAAATATGTTTTTTTTGTTCAAACAAATTGTTATGGGTCCTGCTTCTATCGGGGGGGGGGGGGGGGTGAATGCTCTCAGTATATTTTCCTGCTTTTTTGTCCTTAGCCAATCACATGCCTGATTAATGTGGTCAACTGATAGCAGTATAGAACACCTGTTTCACATATAACTCTCTTCTCCATAATTCAAGGTGAATATATTTTCATTCTGTAAATGGAAATTAATTCAGAAATGTGTGTTTCAGTTTCTGCCACAAGATGACACAATTTCACCAAACATTGTCTCATTTGGCCAGTGATATTAGAATGATAGGCAAGGGAGACAGCCAGACAAACATACAGACAAGGCAGGCAAGAAAGACAGGTGGATAAAACAGGCAGACATGCAAGCAAGTAAAGACAGGCAAGACAGATGGATTGACAGACAAGCCAGGCAAAGCTGGTAGACGAGAGGTTTACAGACGGACATAACTCAATAATATTTGTTTATCCACACACCTTATAAACCTACTGTTAAATTATTATAATAATTTAGAACTTGTTTCACATTAGATCTATTGACATTTCCCTTGCCTACAAACTTTCCCTGGGGGGCAACACAGATAGACTACTAATGTTGCCTATGTGGACGTCTCTGATTCATGTAATTTTCCCAATGTTGCTTGTGTCACACTCGTTGTCCTTTTCTCATGGATATGTGTCACAAATATGGGAGTATATGGGAGTTTCGCCATATTTGGTGATATTTTTGGCGGGAGGTTAAAAAGTGCAGCTCTGTTTCCACCTTGTTTTGTGAGGAGTGTGCACCATGCCTGTCATTTATTGAGAGCCGGGTCTTCCATTGGTGTCCTCTATCAATAACAAGGTCACGCTCACTGAGAATTTCTTTTGTGGGTCTGTTACAATGGTCAGGTATTCTGCCACTGTGTAATTTCCTTAAAGTGCACATACATATCGTATTTATAATAAAATATTTCAAATTGTTTTAGAAATTTTATAACCTATGTTCTTTTCAATGTTTTTTAAAATGTGCAACCCTGGTTTACATTGATTGCTACAGACAGAGAGTTACTGATGGATCTTGACAATGATGTGGGTTAGGGTTTCAAAAACAAGTGCACATATGTGACTGCTGACCAGGTAGGACAGTCCAGCAATGTAGGACAGTCCACCAATGTCTAAAACATCAATATACATCAAGCTGGACTTTGTCCAATGTTAAAAGACAGAAGTTCAGGAACAAGAGAAGATAGCAATAGAGAGGAACAAACAGGAAGAAGACAGACAGTCACAGAGAGGATTAACTGGAGGAACAGACAGGGAGAACACAGACGGTCACAGAGAAGATGAAGCAGGAGAAATGAGCATGGAGAAAACAGACTGTCACAGGGAGGATTATCTGGAGAAACAGACAGGGGAAACACAGAGGGTCAAAGAGAGGCTGAAGCAGGAGGAACAGACAGGAAGAACACAGAGGGTCAAAGAGAGGTTCAGCCGAGGTTAAGCTGGAGGAACAGACACGAAGAACACAGTCAGTCACAGAGAGGCTGAAGCATGAGGAACACACAGGGAGAACACAGTCACAAAGAGGCTGAAGCAGGTGGAACAGACAGGCTGAAGCTGGAAGAATAGACAGGAAGAACACAGATGGTCACAGAGAGGAAAATGCTGGAGCAACAAACAGGAAGAACACAAACAGTCACAGAGAGTCTGAAGCAGAAGAAACAGACAGGGAAAACACAGATGGTCACAGAGAGGCTGAAGCAGGAGCAAAAGACAAGGAGAACACAGATGGTCACAGAGAGGATGAAACTGGAGAAACAGACAGAGAGAACACAGTCAGTCACAGAGAGGTTGAAGCTGGAGGAACAGACAGGGAGAACACAGTCATTCACAGAGGTTGAAGCAGGAGGAAGAGACAGGGAGAACACAGTCAGTCACAGAGAGGCTAAAGCAGGAGGAACAGAAAGGGAGAACACAGATGGTCACAGAGGGGCTGAAGCAGGATCACAGAAAGTTCACAAATAGAGACAATGAAGTAGGAGCAACAGACAAGGAGAACACAGATGGAGACAGAGGGTATGAAACTGGCAGAAAAGACAGGGAGAACACAGACTGTCACAGAAAGGATGAAACAGGAGGAACAGACAGAGGGAACACAGAGAGTCATGGAGAGGCAAAACCTGGAGGAAGAGTCAGGGAGAACACAGACGGTAACAAAGATGATGAAGCAGGAGGAATAGACAGAGAGAACACAGACTGTCACAGAGGGGCTGAAGCTGGAGGAAAAGACGGAGAACACAGTCAATCCCAGAGCGGCTGAAGCAGGAGGAAGAGACCGGGAGAACACAGTCATTCACAGAGAGGCTAAAGCTGGAGGATCCAAAGGGGAGAACACAGTCAGTCAAGAGAGGCTGAAGCCGGAATAACAGACAGAGAGAACACATATGGTCACAGAGAGGCTGAAGCTGGAGGAAAAGACAGGGAGAACATAGATGGTCACAGAGAGGATGAAGCAGGAGCAACAGACAGGAAGAACACAGTCAGTCACTGAGAGGCTGAAGCAGGAGGAACAGACAGAGAGAACACAGACAGTCAAAGAGATGTTTAACAGGAGGAACAGACAGGGAGTACACAGTCAGTCACAGAGAGGTTGAAGCAGGAGAACCAGACAGGGAGAACACAGACAGTCACGGAGAGGCTAAAGCTGGAGGAACAGTGAGGGAGAACACAGATGTAACAGAGAGGATGAAGCAGGAGGAACAGACAGGGAGAACACAGCCAGTTATAGAGAGTCTGAAGCAGGAGGAACTGACACAGAGATCACAGACAGTCACACAGAGGCTGAAGCTGGAGGAACAGACAGGGAGGACACAGATAGTCACAGAAAGGCTGAAGCAGGAGGAACCGACAGGTTCAGTGTTCCACAGTGTTCCACAGTCAGTGTTCCACAGATACCCCTTT
The DNA here is from genome assembly GCA_016801145.1 of Umbra pygmaea. Taxonomy (NCBI): domain Eukaryota; kingdom Metazoa; phylum Chordata; class Actinopteri; order Esociformes; family Umbridae; genus Umbra; species Umbra pygmaea. The sequence continues at coordinate 4,691 of JACXGM010032317.1, read as the reverse complement.
TACATCAAAGAATCAACTGGAAAAGTTTGGTGCTGTGGCTATTTTTAACCAGTTCTTCGCTTTTCGACAGCCAAAGGACTGGCCCTCGGCCAGGAAAATTGGTTCCAGAGCGGCACCAAGTCTTTGCTGGTCTAGAACCACGTCAGGGGCTGGGGTTGGGGTTATTGTGACTAACAACTTGACGTAATGGTTGTGACCGCCATTGTTAAAAACTTGAAAGATATTACTATAAAGATTGAAGAGAGATGGATTCAAAAGCGAAACAGTGGTCGGTGGAGGAGACATTTAAATACATCCATCAAATGCCACAATATGCAATCTTTTCTGGGAACAAAACATTATTATTACGGGCAGACTTCTACAGTATGTAGGTGCAGGCCATTAATATGTTTCCAAAACTGATCAGAAGAGGATATATGCTAATTTAAATGACAGCGGGAGAGAAAATTTTAGCTATGCTTAGGAAAACAATTGTAGGCTATATGCCTGAACAATTTACAGAAAATATAAATAAAACGATAGGCCAGAACAATAATAGCAGGCAACTTGTAAGTCTGATTCAAACAACTGTTTGCATAGAGAAGTAGGCTTTTTCATCTTAATTTTTTTGCGGCTGAGAATGGTAGGCTACCGCACTTCCCCTTTCAGAGACCCACTTATAATAAAGAAAAAAGGGGTCTAGCGATAGATGTATAAACAACCCAAACCGTGATATATGTCAATGTGCAGCACTTTGACAGATAAGCCCTTGCATGGTGACCTACACAGTGACGTAACAAAGTTGTTCTCTGGTCTCTCTATTAGGGCTGTGCAATTAATCGAATTTTGATCGCATTTTTAAATTTAGCTCCTAACAGTCACAAAAACAATGTAATCGAGAAAAAATGATTATTTTTTACATTGCATTTTGTAAGAACTCTTATTTTTGTCTTGTATTCGATTGACACGCACAAGCGCACTTTTTACTAAACTCACTCAGTAGTCTATTAAAGATGCTTTTTACAGTGTAATGGATCCATTGAGCGCGGAGGCACAAAAAAATAACACATGCCATTCAGCCGTGGTCGGTGGATCTTAATTGGGGAGGACGGGCTCGTATTACACTTGGGACCGAAGTGAATGGAATGGTGCGCAACGCACAAAATCCAGTATGCAAAACAAAAAAACACTGGGTTTTGTGTGTTGCGCACCATTCCATTCACTCCGGTCCCGAGCGTAATACGAGCCCGTCCTCCCCAATTAAGATTCACCGACCGCGGCTGATGCCATTGCATATTTAGCCAAAGATGTATGCCCCATTGGCACAGTTGAGAACAACAGCTCTAGTATGTTGTTGCATACTTTGGACAAGCGTTACAATTTGCCACCATTTTACCAGAGTTGCTCTGCGTGTGTTATATGAGAAATGCTGTGCAGAAGTGGCTGATGAGGTGACAAAGGCAGAGTACTGATCTATGGTCTACGGTATTTTATATAATAAAGTAATAGCAGGTGATTGAAGCAGCTCCATGAGTTTACCTCACAGCAACGCAGGTACTTTGTTTGTTAGTTAGCTAATCAGAAAAGGAAATAACGACCCACCACTATCATTGAGTAGTTAATTGCGTTCTCATTCTGTGTTTCATTAGCGCAGGTGTAATGTACACTACGCAGGTGTAGTCTACGTAGAGCCATTTATTACATTTGAACAATTATTCTACCGACTGAAAAGTCAGGATTCAGTAGTTTGTTTGAACTGCTGTTTGTGATTCTACAGCAGACCTAATTAAGCACAGTCTATCGTGAGCACATAAAAAACCTGCAGGCAAAATAGAAAATAAGATATGTTTAGAAGTGTTAATTTATTTAATGTAATAAATATAAATAACTTATTTGTAAATATAATTGAAAGACATTGCAGTCTAATCAAATCCAAACATTCAAACAAATGTGTGCTGGTCGCCCTCAACAAAGTCAGAAAATAAATTCTAACACAAGAGACTCTAGTGTATGCCTTACATCTGTCGCTCCTGACGTCAGAATTTTTTCACATTTTTTTTAAATCAACAAATGCAAATGTCCAAAGTCAATGAGTAATCGTTTTAAATAATTGTGATTTCAATATTTACTAAAATAATCGTGATTATGATTTTTTCATATTGAGCAGCCCTACTCTAGTTTGAGGCAAAAAAAACAGGGTCTGAGAAGGTTCGCAAGTTGAACCAAACGTAAACCAGGACCAGTTCAGAACCAGAGCCAGCTTTGTTCGAAAAGGGGTCAGAGAGGCTGAAGCTGGAGGAACAGACAAAGAACACATTCAGTCCCAGAGAAGCTGAAGCAGGAGGAACAGACAGGGAGAACACAGTCCCAGAGAAGCTGAAGCAGGAGGAACAGACAGGGAGAACACAGTCACAGAGAGGCTGAAGCTGGAGCAAGAGACATGTTAAGTCTTGTTGATTTGATTGGGTAACCGTGGATCCTATCAAATTCAAATTAATTTTGCTTTTGCACCTATTGTCCCAAACAATTCAATTCCTCGGACTACTGTCAGTGTAGTATTTGAATGCAAGCTTGCAGTTTTAAGTCTAGAGTCAGAATGAATGTGAATTAAATATTATTTATGGCCCTATACAAAAAGCCTGTTTAAGCATTGTAGTATCAATCCTTCCCAGCCCTTATAATTTTTTATGATAATGTATGATCAGCAGCTTCTTTAAGATATTTTGAGCCCAAAAACATTGGATAAAGTTGCAATGAAGGCCTGCTTTTACAGTACATTACCTCATCTTACCTCAGGGTTGTGCTCCAACATCTGCACTCAGAAACAACATTACATTTTTCTCTGAATACCATATCAATTAAATCCTCTAAAACTACATTGTGTTATGTTAAATATTCCCTCCTTTCCCCCTCTTTCCCTCTCCACTCTTCTCCTCCCTTTTCCTTTACACTTTTCCTTTTTTCTCTTTCCCGTCTCCCTCTCTTCTCTCTCACTGTCGCTGCCTAATCACAGCTCATTGAGCTTGGCTTGCTAATTGGCAGATGCTCAGTCACAGAGGCTGCATCTGCTACCTGTTTGTACCAATTAACAGACCCATGACACAGCATTGACACCTCTTCAATGGGTTAACAGATGCTGCAATTAGGCACTCATTTGAATGGCCGCCCGTTTAGCAAGAGGGCCATCATTGGCGCTGCATCATCCCAGCTGGAAGATATCCCAGCAGCTTTTCATTTGTGTTATTTTTGCTGCTTCTCTTTTATAAATGACATGTGGGAAGTCAGGGAAGTCCTTACCCAGCAAACACGTTTACATAATCGGGACCAACGTTAGGTAACGGATTGGTAACGTTAAGGCATTACGTATTTGGTAATGTATTTTCATGTCGTACTGAATGTTATGCACTTTTAAGAGGGCAGCAATTATGCGTGAATAATTAGATAAACAAGAATAGGTAAATCTTGTAGTCTAGTGGTATTGTACTTGCTGAAGATTAGTGTTCCGTTCCCGATCAAACTATAAAATATTTGTCTCCCACATCAGCACTAAATTTCCCAATGTCTTAAAAAGTGTCAAAATACCCACCCCCATATAGAAAGAAAAACAGTGTTGTCAGAATGTACTTAAAATTATTTATTACAAAATACAAGTTTTACATTGTAGATACGCAACTATGTTACTTAAGTTACATTGTAGAAATGAAAATAGGAGTTTAACTTCTCTGGTTCTGGGTATGCTAGGTTGTTGCGTACAGAGGTGGACATTATCTTGAGTAAAAGTACTTTTCTGACCATGATTGATATTTTCATTACTCTTTCTATTTGTTTTATAGGTTCCCAAAACGTGTGAACTCAGCATTAATAAGAAAAGTACTTTACTCAAGTAAATGTCCACCTCTAGGTATGTAAGTTTCAATATAAGTTCCATTGTCAGTGCTTTGTGTCAATGACAACCCCAATTTCAAAAAAATCTAAGACAATATGGAAAATGTTAATAAAAACAAAGAGTGATTTGTAAATGTACTTTGACTTGTATTTAAACAAAGATGTATAAAGCCAAGGAATTTGAAGTTTTACCTAAGTTTTACCGGCACTTTTTTTTTAATTTGAAATTGATTCATGCAACACATTCCAAAAAAGTTTGCGATGGGCAATTTAGGACCAATAGCGATATGACAACTTGAAATAAGAAGGTGATGTGAAACAGGTCAGACAATTGTTTGATTTGATTTGTTTATTTTGAACATGTAAATAACATTAAACATCATAAAGACGAACAGTAATAAAAAACAGTAAAAAATAAAAGAACTCCATAATTTCCAGTACTATTTACTATTTACAAATGCAAAAAGGAGTAGGAAGAAGTAAAACGTATGTACTCCTACCCCTTAAATCTCTTTTTATCATATTAAATGAAAAGAATTTACAACAAAATAGCAAGTCTACAGACATAGTAGATCTGTAATCAATGAAAATATATATTCAATAGTTATATTCACGTATTAACCCCTACCTGTCACACATGGGTTAGGGGTTTTGTGTATGTCTCTGTGTTCCCTCTGTTTGTGTGAATATGCTGCCCTCTTGTGTCTAGTTTTGTCATTGGTTGGGTCATTGGGAGTCACAGGTGGATTTCATTAGTAATTAGTATGTGTTTGTATTTAACCAGGTTGTTCTCCCCTTGTCTCTTGTCTGTCAATGTTTCCCTGTAC
>JACXGM010032316.1:0-12673 GCA_016801145.1 Umbra pygmaea | reverse complement strand
TTTTACACTTTAACCAGCATAGCTGTCATTGTATGTTTTACACTCTAACCATCATAGCTGTCTCTGTATGTTTTACACTCTAACCATCATAGCTGTCTCTGTATGTTTTACACTATAACCATTATAGCTTCCTCTGTATGTTTTACACTCTAACCAGCATAGCCGTCTCTGTATGTTTTACACTCTAACCATCATAGCTGTCTCTGTATGTTTTACATTCTAACCACCATAGCTGTCTCTATATGTTTTACACTCTAACCAGCATAGCTGTCTCTGTATGTTTTACACTCTAACCACCATAGCTCTCTCTGTATGTTTTACACTCTAACCAGCATAGCTGTCTCTGTATGTTTCACACTCTAACCATCATAGCTGTCTCTGTATGTTTTACATTCTAACCACCATAGCTGTCTCTATATGTTTTACACTCTAACCATCATAGCTGTCTCTGTATGTTTTACACTCTAACCAGCATAGCTGTCTCTTTATGTTTTACACTCTAACCATCATAGCTGTCTCTGTATTTTTTACACTCTAACCAGCATAGCTGTCTCTGTATGTTTTACACTCTAACCATTATATCACTATGCTGCTCATCAAAGTGTTATTTAGGCCCAGTCCCTTCATCCCGGCAGATGTACCTCTCTACCTCAGACCCTACTCTTTGTTTTTTGTTGTTTTTCCCCCAATGATTGTATGGTATAACACCACGTCAAACATCTGCCTCTATATACTAACATCTGCTACACTATTTGTACATATTCTTAATCGTTTGATCTGAAGACCTACACATTGTACTCCTGTTTTTACTATTCATATTGGGTACTTTGTCTTGTAATTCATGTGTAACTTAATGTTCTCTACACCTCTACGCTTTTATCTTGGCCAGGTCACTGTTTCAAATAAGAAACATTCTCAATGTGCTCACCTGGTTAAATAAAGGTTAAATAAAAAAATTAACTAAACTGGCACACAATCAAGTTGCCCTAATCAAAATACAGGAGGTGGACCGCTCAGAACTAACCTAGTGTGCTTAGACAAGGAAGTTATCCTACGGGTGATGTAAGCCCATGGGTGTCTTGCCTAACACTCCCAAGTTTTCCCCTTCTCCCTGGGAAAGAATAAACCAGAAATTTATAATAATAATAATAATACAAGGCAAAAACAATCAATACTAAATGAAGTCACTACTATATACAAACACAGGGTCAGAACTAACAATCAATCAAGAAGGCTTACAACTCAAACACAACTAAAGCTCTCAGTCACAAATAAATTGAACAACAAGCAACCTGACAAAGAAACACCTCACACGACCAGAGAGAGAAATACAAACACAGAATGGCACATTATATAGTGCAGAAGCAATGATGGGATTGGATGATGGAATAGGAACCAGCTGTTCATAAAAACGGGAGGGAGGAGTCATTGATAAGTGATTGGATGATTAGTAGCACCTGCACAGAACACACACAGAACAGAACAGAGACACACATACACAGAACACTAACAGGACTGCGGGATGTAACAACTGCTTTAATTCTTCATGGCATTGATTCAACAAGGTGCTAGAAACATTCTCCATATATTTTGGGCCTTTTTGACATTATTGCTCCATACAGGGACTGCAGATTTGTCAGCAGCACATCCATGATGCAAGTATCCCGTTTCACCAATTGTGCTAGTTTGGATTGAGATCTGTGGGGGCCATTTGAGTTTAGTGAACTCATTGTCATGTTCAAGAAACGAGTTTGACAGCTTTGTGACATGGAACATTGTCCTGCTGGAAGTATCCATTAAACAGAGATGCTAATTCCTTCTCCTTCGTTCCAAACCAAATTTAGCGCAGGTGAGGCTAATCCTTACAAGGATGAAACGTTAACTCATGGTACAGTGCCTTGCGAAAGTATTCGGGCCCCACGTTTTGCCACATTTCAGGCTTCAAACATAAAGATATGAAACTGTAATTTTTTGTCAAGAATCAACAACAAGTGGGTCACAATCAAGAAGTCAAACAAAGTTTATTGGATATTTCAAACTTTTTTAACAAATAAAAAACAGAAAAATTGGGCATGCAAAATTATTAAGTTAATACTTTGTAGCGCCACCTTTTGCTGCGATTACAGCTGTTAGTTGCTTGGGGTATGTCTCTATCAGTTTTGCACATCGAGAGACTGAAATTTTTGCCCATTCCTCCTTGCAAAACAGCTCGAGCTCAGTGAGGTTGGATGGAGAGTGTTTGTGAATAGCAGTTTTCAGTTCTTTCCACAGATTTTCGATTGGATTCAGGTCTGGACTTTGACTTGGCCATTCTAACACCTGGATATGTTCATTTGTTAACCATTCCATTGTAGATTTTGCTTCATGTTTTGGATCATTGTCTTGTTGGAAGACAAATCTCCGTCCCAGTCTCAGGTCTTTTGCAGACTCCATCATTCTTCCAGAATGGTCCTGTATTTGGCTCCATCCATCTTCCCATCAAGTTTAGCCATCTTCCCTGTCCCTGCTAAAGAAAAGCAGGCCCAAACCATGATGCTGGCACCACCAAGTTTGACAAAGGGGATGGTGTGTTCAGGGTGATGAGCTGCGTTGCTTTTACGCCACACATAACATTTTGCATTGTTGCCAAAAAGTTCGATTTTGGTTTCATCTGACCAGAGCACCTTCTTCCACATGTTTAGTGTGTGTCCCAAGTGGCTTGTTGAAAACTTTAAACAACACTTTTTATGGATATCTTTCAGAAATTGCTTTCTTCTTGCCACTCTTCCATAAAGGCCAAATTTGTGCAGTATACAACTGATAGTTGTCCTATGGACAGACTCGCCCACCTCAGCTGTAGATCTCTTCAGTTCATCCAGAGTGATCATGGACCTCTTGGCTGCATCTCTGATCAGTCTTCTCCTTGTATGAGCTGAAAGTTTAGAGGGACAGCCGGGTCTTGGTAGATTTGCAGTGGTCAGATACTCCTTCCATTTCAATATTATTGCTTGCACAGTGCTCTTTGGGATGTTTAAAGCTTGGGAAATCTTTCTGTATCCAAATCCGGCTTTAAACTTCTCCACAACAGTATCTCTGACCTGCCTGGTGTGTTGTTTGTTGATGCTCTCTGTGCTTTCAACGGACCTCTGAGACTATCACAGAGCAGGTACATTTATACGGAGACTTGATTACACACAGGTGGATTCTATTTATCATCATTAATCATTTAGGTCAACATTAGATCCTCACTGAACTTCTGGAGAGAGTTTGCTGCACTGAAAGTAAAGGGGCTGAATAATTTTGCTCGCCCAATTTGTCAGTTTTTTATTTGTTAAAAAAGTTTGAAATATCCAATAAATTTTCGTTCCACTTGATTGTGTCCCACTTGTTATTGCTTCTTCACAAAAAATTACAGTTTTGTATCTTTATGTTTGAAGCCTGAAATGTGGCAAAAGGTCAAAATGTTCAAGGGGGCCGAATACTTTCACAAGGCACTGTAGTTGCACCTAGGGTTAGATGGAAAACTTACGGAATTGTGGCGTGTGGGAGCAGGAATCAGTATCGCTACATTAGAAGATGGGTATACTGTGGTCATAAAGCTATGTGAATGGTCAGCAAACAATACTGAGCCAGGCTGTGGCATTGAAATTATGCCCATTTCCACTATGGGGCCCAAATTGTGCCAAAACAAATTTGGTTTCCTGTTTTTAGCTGACAGGAGTGGTACCTAGTTTGGTCTTCTGCTGCTGTAGCCCACCTGATTTAAGGTTCAACGTGTTGTGCATTCAGAGATGCTCTTCTGCATAACCATGTTGTAAAGAGTGGTTATGTGAGTTACTGTTGCCTTTCTAAATAAGCATATTATCATCTTAAAAATATCTCAAGAATTAGATGCTTTGTTTCCAGACAAGACTTAGAGAAACTTGTTCATGCTTTCATCACCAGCAGGGTGGATTATTGTAATGGCCTCCTCACTGGTCTTCCCAAAACGACCATAAGACAGCTACAGCCCATATAGAATGCTGCAGCCAGGATTCTAAGCAGAACCAGGAAATAAGAGCATATCACGCCAGTCCTCAGGTCTCTACACTAGCTCTCAGTCACATTTAGGATATACTTTAAAGTATTATTACTGGTATATAAATCACTCAATGGCCTAGGACCTTAATACATTGCAGATATGCTCATTGAATATAAACCAAACAGACCACTCAGATCATCAGGATTACATCAGCTAGATATACCAAGGATTCACTCAAAACGTGGAGAATCTGCCTTTAGCTGCTATGCCAGCCGCTGCTGGAATCAGCTCCCAGAAGAGATCAGATGTGCTCCAACAGTAGTCACCTTTAAATCCAGACTCAAAACACATCTGTTTAGCTACGCCTTTACTGAATGAACAATGTGATAAGTCCGAACTGATTGCACTATATTTTATATAGTTCTTTCAGTCTCTTTTATTTCTTAAACTATACTATTTTTCTAATTGTTTTTTTTATTGTTATTTTAATTGCTTTAATTGTATCTTTAATCTGTTTAAAATTTTTATGTTTTCCTGTTTATGTAAAGCACCTTGAATTGTCATTGTGTATGACATGTGCTATATAAATAAACTTGCCTTGCCTGGCCTTTCTATCAGCTCAAACCAGTCTAGCTATTCTCTCATTTCTGCAATCAACAAGGCATTTTTGCCCAGAGAACTGCCGTTCACTGGATATTTTTCTCTTTTTCAGACCATTCTGTAAATCCTAGAGATGGTTGTCTTGGAAAATCCCAGTAGATCAGCACTTTCTGAAATCCATAAAACAGCTCTACTGGCACCAACAACATTGCCATGTTCCAAATCACTTAAATCACCATTTCTCCACATTTTGTCGCTTGGATCTGAACAGAAGATCATCGTGACCATGTCCACATGCCTAAATGCATTGACTTGCTGCCACATGACTGGCTGTTTGGACATTTGCTTTAACAAGCAGTTGAACAGGTGTACATATTGAAGTGGCCTTTGAGTGTACAGTATAACACTTTAACTAGCTCCAGTCCGGCATCCAGACGACTACAGTAACTGGCTTAAATAGTAGTTGTCAATGTTACTTGCTGGCTAGTAATGTTACTTACTAGCTGTTGGATGAAAAGTCTTAACTGGCTAGCTACTATTGTGGGTGAAAATTCTATGTATGTTGTGAGAGTATGACATGCTCTATCCCTTCGAGTCATGTCCATAAACATCTTTCTCCAGACCCCACCAGGAGAACATCAACCTCGACAGTGTTGTGATCCACATCAAAATTGATTTGAGCGGAGCCTCTAGAAGGTAGGAGTTCACAGCGCATAATGAATCTGGAATGCCTTCCATTCCAAGTTGCATTGTGGGATTGTCCATGTGAGGGACTTTGCAAAGTAACAGATTTGTCATTTAACTGTAGCCAGTAAATACAGGGGGATATAATCAGAAAGTTAGAACTTGAATAACTCATTTAACTTAACCTAGAGAAGGCCTTCCAACAAAACTCAGTGAACGCATTAGCCAGAGAAGTAACCAAAAGGCCAATGGTAACTCTGAAAGAGCTAGAGTTCTGCAGCTGAAATAGGAGCAACCGTCCATGCAAAAACTGTAGCCAGATGCTCCACAAAGCTGGATTTCATGGACATTTGGCAAGAAGAAAGCCATTGCTGAAAAAAATTCCATTTGGAGTTTGCCGAATGGCATGTAGGAGACACAGATAATGTCTGTTCTGATTAAACGACCAAACGTTTTTGGCCTTAGCACAAAATGGTATGTGTGGTGTGAATTCAGCACTGCTCTTCACCCTGAGAATACCATTCCCAGGGTAAAGCATGGTGGTGGCAGCATCATGTTGTGGGTATGCTTTTTCCCAGAAAGGACTGGGAAACTGGTCAGGATCGAGGGCAAGACAGATGGAGACTTAATATTTTTAGAGGATAACTTAACTTCCAGCAGGATAATGACCCTACAGTAAACATACAGCCAAAGGTACAATGAAGTTGTTTCAAACCAATAACCTGAATGTCTTAGAATGGCCCAGTTAAAGCCCAGACCTCAATCCAATTGTGGAAGGAAATGAAAATTGCTGTTCACAAACAGTCCCCATCAAACCTGACAGATGTTGAGAAGTGCTCCCAGCAAAAAATTTTCTAAAATTGCAGGATCCAGATGTGCATAGCTGGTAGACTTACCCCAAAAGAATCAGCTGTTGTTGCAGCCAAAGGTGGTTTGACCAAGTATTGGCTCAGGGTGAATTCATACACACATAACCAACAAATGTTTTAATATTTTTTATTGAACTTTTGAGTCACAAAACATTTTGCACCATCAAATTGTTCAGTGTATTGTAAAAAAGATAAAATCCCAATACAATCCTTTTTCATTCCATGTTTTCACACTACACAATGTGGAAACATCCAGCTTAGTTTTATTTGCTAAAGCTGCTAAAGCTGCTAATAATGTTACATTTTTAATAATATAAATGCATTTCTTACAAAAAGAATTACTCAGGGGTAACATTTGTGTGGCCATATAGAGTAGGCCTACATATTTTTTATTAAACTTTCGAGTCACAAAACGTTTTGCACCATCAAATTGTTCAGTGTATTGTAAAAAAGATAAAATCCCAATACAATCCTTTTTCATTCCAGGTTTTCACACTACACAATGTGGAAACATCCAGCTTTCTTGTATATGCTAAAGCTCCTAATAATGTTTAATTTTTAATAATATAAATGCATTTCTTACAAAAAATAATTACTCAGGGGTAACATTTGTGTGGCCATATAGATTAGGCCTACATAATGTTTATTTTGTAGTATATTTTGGTGATGGCTGGTCTATAGGTTGTATATCTAGCCTTGGTCGGTCCTCCCACAGTATCACTCCTCATTGCTGTGGAGGAGGGGCTTGGACAGTGATCACTGGCTAGAAGAGAGAACACTTGTAGCGGTTATTAACTTGTTAAGTTAATTTGTTTAGATTATACACATCATGTAATAAAAACATTATTTAATGTCAGCTAATGCTGATTATCTGTCTGGTATCAGGTCAAATAAAAAGTAAAAAACATCCAATCTGTGATTGCCTCATTAATGCACCTGCCAACAGACTCGGGAGAGTCGCATTTGATGCCGCTCAGGAATCTATACCATTATTCTTACATGCCAGAGAGAACACACTCTCCATACCTCTACCTTGATTGAGCTTACAGATGCCCAAGCTGCTACAAGGAGTCAGTCGAGCAAGACAACAAATGAAAATCCTATTAAATAACTGACCCTCCCAATCCTATATGGTGCTGGCCAATTGGACTACACTCCATTGGACCCCTGTGCTAAGGTGCGCAAGATGAATTTAAGCACTGCTTTTCCAATGACACACTATGCAAAGGCTTAGTGTTGTTAAGCCTTTTACCAAACTTATAATTTCAATATGATATCTGTTTTAGAGTGTCTAGAATTGTCCTCGTTGTTGTAAACTCAAACCAATCTGCTCTAATTTAGACTGGCCCACCTGCCAATAACCCAACTAGTATGACCAAACTGCTCTATTGTTCTAAGTTTTTAGAGGTTCTTACCATTCGTGGTCCTGCAGAGCACCCAACCACCTTGCAGCAGTAGGCAGCCAACGTGGCAGACATGGCAATGAGAACCGTTTGTATTAGGATCCACTCAGCATAGAAATGTCTTGTAGAAGCCTGTTGACAAGAATATTCATTTCATGTTTTATTTTTTATTTAGTCTTTAACCATATAAGCATATTGAGAATCAAAACAAATATACAATAATTACCTTGACAAAGAGAAAGCAATTTGAAAACAATAATTAATTCCTAGTTCTGGAATATGGAGCCAATGGGTTAACACTCTGAAGATCGGAGTTGCTGCTGATTGTCAGGACATCACTGATCTCAGTGGTTTTGTTTACCTGGCTTGTGCCAGTGTGCCAGCAATAATGTGTGTGTCTCAGTGAGCAAAGTGAAACACTAAAAAAAATGTATTGGCCAGCAGTATAGTTCCCTAAATTCCACTGCTGGTTCTCCTAAAGCTAAGCAGGGTCAGGCCAATGCTGCTGGAAGTGCTGTTGGAGGGCCAGTAGGGAGTCATCTTCCCCCTAGTCTAAATATAATTCTCAATGCCCCAGGGCAGTACTGTACTATTGTTCTAATTGTTTTTTATTTTATTTTAATCTCAATGAATTAGCATATCATGAAAAGGGTCTCTAAACGAGCTATTAACATAATCATCTGAATCCACTACTTAACTCTAAACACCTGCAAAAGATTCCTGAGGCTTTTAAAAACTCCCAGCCTGTTTCATTACTCAAAACCGCAATTTTGGGTAAGACTGCCGACCTGACTGCTGTCCAGAAGGCCATCATTGAAACCCTCAAGCAAGAGGGTAAGACACAGAACGAAATTCCTGAACAAATAGGCTGTTCCCAGAGTGCTGTATCAAGGCACCTCAGTGGGAAGTCTGTGGGAAGGAAAAAGTGTGGCAAAAAAATGCTGCACAACGACAAGAGGTGACCGGACCCTGAGGAGGATTGTGGAGAAGGACCGATTCCAGACCTTGGATGACCTGCGGAAGATGACCTGGAGTCTGGAGTACAAACATCCAGAGCCATCGTGCATAGGCGTGTGCAGGAAATGGGCTACAGGTGCCGCATTCCCCAGTTCAAGCCACTTTTGAACCAGAAACAGTGGCAGAAGCGCCTGACCTGGGCTACAGAGAAGCAACACTGGACTGTGGCTAAGTGGTCCAAAGTACTTTTTTCAGATAAAAGCAAATTTTGCATGTCTTTCGGAAATCAAGGTATTGATTTCCGAATAACATACAAAATTTGCTTTCATCCTTTTTTTTTGCCACAGTCCAGTGGCTTTACACTTCTGTGAAATCACACTGTCCACTCAGGAAGCAACACTGATTGACAATCAATTTCTCATGTTGTGCAAATGGAACAGACAACAGGTGGAAATTATAGGGAATGAGCAAGACCCCCAATAGTGACCACAGACCACTTCTCAGTTCCTATGCTTCCGGCTAATGTTTTAGTCACTTTTGAATGCTGGCGGTGCTTTCACTCTAGTGGTAGCATGAGGCAGAGTCTACAACCCACACAAGTGGCTCAGGTAGTGCAGCTCATCCAGGATGGCACATCAATGCCAGCTGTGGCAAGGTTTGCTGTGTCTGTCAGGGTAGTGTCCAGAGCATTGAGGGGCTACCAGGAGACAAACGTGAGAGAGTCTGGAGACGCCGTGAGGAACGTTGTGCTGCCTGCAACATCCTTCAGCATGATCGGTTTGGCGGTGGGTCAGTAATAGTGTGGGGTGACATTTCTTTAGGGGGCTGCACAGCTCTCCATGTGCTCGCCAGAGGTAGCCTGACTGCCATTAGGTACCGAGATGAGATCCTCGACCCCTTGTGAGACCATATGCTGGGGCGGTTGGCCCTGGGTTCCTCCTAATGCAAGACAATGCCAGACCTCATGTGGCTAGAGTGTGTCAGCAGTTCTTGCAAGAGGAAGGCATCGATGCTATAGACTGGCCTGTCCGTTCCCCAGACCTGAATCCGATTTAGCACATCTGGGACATCATGTCTCGCTCCATCCACCAACGCCACATTGCACCACAGACTGTCCAGGAGTTGGCGGATGCTTTAGTCCAGGTCTGGGAGGACATCCCTCAGGAGACCATCCGCCACGTCATACAGGCACGTGGAGGCCACACACATTACTGAGCCTAATTTTGACTTGTTTTAAGGACATTACATCAAAGTTGAATTAGCCTGTAGTGTGATTTTCCACTTTGATTTTGAGTGTGACTCCATGTCGATGGGTTGATAAATTTGATTTCCATTGATCATTTTTGTGTGATTTTGTTATCAGCACATTCAACTATGTAAAAACAAAAGTATTTCATATGATTAGGTAATTCATTAAGGTCTAGGATGTGTTATCTTAGTGTTCCCTTTATTTTTTTGAGCAGTGTATGAACAATATGTATGAAATAACATGTGACTATTCATTTGACAAATACTATATCAAATTCTACACCTTCATATCAAAAGTTTATTTGACAACATTTTTCTGCTTTCTTACAAAATGTATTAGGCAATAGAAAAGGAGTTGTGTCCTGCAAAACAATGTCATTTGTTACCAGTGGTGGGCCGTCTGATAATCAGAATCAGAAATGTATTTTTGTACTTCTTTAATATATTTTTTCATTAACACTATATATATTTTACAAAGTTCAATAAGATTTTTTCATCTGTGTTGTCTCCGGGTAGACTAGGGTTTCAGATTTCGACTTTACCATGTTGGGTGTGTTCTTGGACCAAGTAAAGCGTTTCTGCAGGCCTAGCCTTGCATCAGCATCATTTCTGTTGCTGATAGGAGGGGCAGTACAATAAAGTTCAGCAAAAAAAAGTTTGCCATCTGAACAAGAATTCTAGTTAACTAGCTTAGCTCTCCCAACTTAGCTCTCCCGTCTCCGATTTCTTTAAACTTTCAATTTTTTTAACTTTTAGCAGAATGGCAGATGGAGGTGAAGAAGTATCTTTGGTGGCGAATATAGGACTGGGCAGGATCGACTCTCAGCACTGGGCAATATCTTTTATTGGAACTTAATGCAAAGATGTGCTGTACAACCGCGTCATAGAAGTCTTTTTAAAAGAGAAAGGAGGACGGACTTCTTTTTCAAATAATGAGCAGCTTTGGTGAGTTTGATGGATTTTTATAAATTTTACAAGCAGGGCCTTAACTAGGGATGGGCCAATGCAGATACCAGTACATTTAAGTACAGGAAAGAATGATGGATACAATTCGGTGCATGCTGTAACTGTAGAAAACGGCATGAGGAATGCTCCGGACCTAGCCTCTGAAAGCCACCTTCAGCGAGGAAAGACAAATGTCGGTAGTTTGCAAAAACCTCTGGGTGAACAAAATAGTGGTATTTCTGAGTTCTTAAATACTGACGTTAAGAAATATAACTTAAAGTAAATACGATGTAGCCTATTTAGATTTTGTTCAATAGATTACATTGATTACATTGACGCCGCCACAACAAACAGTGCTCATGGGAAAAATCTCAGCTGAGTCCTGTCCACAGAGCTCATCACAAACAGACTGTGTTACATTAAAAGCGCTCCCAGATTCCAAGGACAACTTTGTGGAAAACAGCCAGGGAAGCCATTTTCTGGTGACACCAGAGAACCAGTCACTCTTGACCTTCTCCGAAAAAATGGCCCCCAAGCTCCCCTTATTCCACCGGTGAGAAAGCTTCGCCCCCTCCCACAGCGCAGCTCTCAGTGATATGTGTCGGGTCCCTGCTATGATAACAGTATCAAATGTTTAAAGGACAAGCGGGAACCAAGCGTGCCTGTATCTTTCTCTATTCCTGTTCTTTTACATAACAGAAAGTCTAGGGCTGTCTCAAGCCAGATAGCAAAGCCATCTAATCTACTGCCTATTACATGTCAAACTAAAATTGCTGTGGGGGAAAGCAATAATACCACTGTTAATATAGCACTTTTAAACATCCGTTCACTTAAAAATAAATCACTTCTAGTCAATGACTTAATAACCACAAACAACCTAGATTTTATTTTTTTAAGTGAAACCTGGTTAGAACAGAGCTGCAGTGCAACAAACCTCAATGAAACCGCCCCTCCTCACTTTCATTTTAGGAGTGTCTGCAGAACGGTTAGGAGAGGAGAAGGTGTAGCTGCCGTTTTTAAAGATGTCAATGTAAACAAGTGTCATTTGGAAATTACCTGTCTTTCGAATATCTAGGAATGGTGTTAAAGGTGCTCCACGCATTCTACTTGTCATTATTTACAGGCCTCCGAAATACTCTCCAGCCTTTGTTGAGGACTTTACAGAATTGCTATCAGCAATTTCCTCAGAATTTGACTGTCTTACTTTTGCTGGATATTTTAACATTCACATAGATAATGCAAAAAGCAATATGGTGAAAGATATCATGGCTGTTTTAAATACATTTGATTTGACTCAACATGTACATGAATCCACACACAACTGTGGACACACCCTAGACTTACTTATCAGTAAGGGCCTAAACATTTCATTGATTATTGTTAAGGATGTAGCACTATCTGATCATTTCTGTATTTTCTTTGATATATTGATCTCTCTTAACATTGAAGCTAGATCTGTGTATGTCAAAAAGAGATGCCTGAATGAAAACACTAGGGTGCTATTTATGAAGACTTTATCTTTAACACCAAGCATACCTGCGGACTCTGTTGATTTTCTCCTTAATTCCTTCAACTCAAAAGTTAAGAGTGCAATTGATGATATTGCTCCTGTGAAAGTCAGGAAGAAAAATGGCAGACAAAAGGCACCATGGAGAAACGTAACAACAGTTCAAAATATGAAGAAAAATTGCAGAAAATCTGAGCGCATGTGGCGGAAGACAAAACTTGAAGTCCATTATTACATCTATAAAAACACCCTTCATGCCTTCACTGCAAAAATTGACTATCTCAATATAAGAAAAAAAAAACTTTAATTGAGAAGATTCAGACTATAAACAAGTGAAATTAACTGCCAGTGGGGTAAGACAATTACACTTGGTAAGATTTCTTAAAATAAGAAAAAATATCTAGGCTCTAGAAAAGTGAGTAATCACTTGAAATAAGTGTTAAAACACTCAATCCAGGCA
>JACXGM010032315.1:0-12675 GCA_016801145.1 Umbra pygmaea | reverse complement strand
ATTGCTCTGCGCTCTGGTAAACTGGGTCAGCTCTGCTCCTCGCTGCGCTTCCGCTCCGCTCACATACTCTGCACCGAAACCACATAAAAACGCAACTAAGTCAGCACAGTTGATAATTCATGGTGGGGCTAAGGTGGGGCAAACACGATTCTTGGTAGGGCTGTAGCCCCACCAAGCCATACCCTGCCGCCGCCCCTGGTATTTCAGCTTAACATGTTTCCTTAATATCTGATGAGGCATTGGCGTCATTTTTGGATTTATTACAGTACATGTATTACATTATAGCACATTTAATGAATGGTGTTAAAATGTTGTTGATATTTTCAATTAATTATCACTAGAATTTTCAAATAAAATATTTTCTGTTGAAAACCAGATTTTTCCCCAAAAATCTTTTTTGTCCCCAAAAATAAATCTGGAAAATGGGGGGGTCGTCTTATATTCAGGGTCGTCTAATATTCGGGTATATACGGTACATACAAAAAATAGGAATTCAAACAACTTGACGATTACAAGGTTTGGTGTAAGGGCGAGAGGCAGAGTTTTATGAGGAGTGGAGGCAGATCGTGATGGGCATTCGAGGCTTCATTACTGTTCTTTAAGCAGCAAGATCAAGCTGTCAGCACAAACTCAGAATTTACTTTGCAAAATAATAGCCGTCACTGATATTTGACAAATTGAAATGCATTTCAAAAATGACTTTATTTGGAAATAATAACTGTGACTGCTGCCAGCACAATATATTTCTGCTAGAAGAAAGGAAATGAAGTCTTGAATGCCCATCATTTTATTTTTTAAATGAATTGCAATGTCTCAAATATCAGTGACAGCTTTTATTTTGCAAAGAAAATTCTGAGTTTGTGTTGACAGCTTGATTCTGCTGCTTGAAGAACAGTAATGAAGCCTCAAATGCCCATCACTAGATATCTTAGTAGTTATCGAAAGCATATGACCAGTAAACAAAATAAAAATGCTGGATGGATTCCCCGGCTAGATGAATAATCTGTCGTTCTGTCCTTGAGTCAATCTATTCTTCAGTTAACATAATTTGTTCCTGTTAGACTCTCTTGATAAAAGTGTCTGCTAAATTACTAAAATCCAAAGCAAGTGTGGGATTTAGAGACAGATAGGATTAGACAGAAATACAGTTATTGTGTTTAAAAGAAAGTGCAACACAATTGTTTTAGAAACATGAGGCAACTGTAAGATAATATTTATTATACACATTCTGCCACGAGGCAGATACTGTAGCTATTATTTGTTGTAGTTTTACAGCTCATTTATTTGCATTTATGTTAATACATTTTACCATAAAGTTAGAGAAACGTGTTTTGAAATTCTTCATGTTTTCTTCATGAGAGCCCTTTTTATATAAAAGTCTGTGCAAATTTTACAACGTGGAAATTATGCATATCTTTTGTTTCATTTTATGATTGTCAACAAATATATTGATTATTATATTTATTATTATTATTATTTATTAATGTCAATAAATATGAGTACTTCTAAGATTTTTTTTTAATTGTATCAGTGAAGTTTATTATTCAAATTTGATGCTTGGGGAATTGGGGCACCCTAGGGGATGGGGGCCCTGTAGATGACTACTTATGTCAGTAATTCTTGGAGCCAGTACTGTGAAAAAAGAAGGAATTGTTGGCAGCCAGTTTAGAGTAAAAAGGTCTCTTGCATCCTTCCCCTTTTTCAGACTCATCAATCACCTAAAGAGCATTTCCAAACCATTACTTGTAGACTTGCATGCTGAATAAAGTCTTTCTGCAGTTTCATTCAGGATACTATGATTATCAAATGGAACAACAATTCAATCAAAGACATGTTGAGTGTTTAGGTCACGCCTCTGCTGAAAGCTTTTTGTCCATTCGATCGAGACCAGGGGAGATGCGAATGTTACAATAAGTGGATTGGAGTCCCTTAACAACAGAAAAGTTTAGTATTAAAACCACTACTAATCTAATAATAAAATGAAATGTCAGGATACAATGACTACTCATTTAATACAGCACTTTCTTCAAATTCATCCCACTTATCTTACAACTTCATCCCTCTGTCTTATTTCAGAAACAATGAATAGGTCAAGGTAACTTCCCTCATTCCCGTCAAAGGCACTTAAATCCATTTAATGACCTGAAACATATTTTTTGTATTTGAAAAATGGCAGATGTTTTGCTCTTCCTGATATTTTCCATAAATGCCATACACTGCGAATGTTGTTTCCTACTTGACAGACATAAATTATACACATTTTCAGTCTTTTTATCTCACAGACTTTATGTCAATAACACCATTAACCACTGTGCAAAAGATTATTATGGGTTCTTATTTTTACTTTGTCCACGCCTCCTATCAACCACTTCCTTGTTCGTTTGTAGTAAGATCCATGCAAACTTTTCAAAAAATCTTGGAATGAGATATGTTGGGGCCAACCAAATTTTTCCGTGTACAAAGCATTTTTTTTAGTTTGTTCAGCATTATTACTGTACAGCCAAAGAAGGAAAAATATATATATGACATCAGTGTCTCACGGCCACTGGCAGAGTTGGCTGCCCTGCAGGAGGCAGATGCAGGGTAGGGCTTAAAGCTACATTGTGTAGGATCTGCTCCCATCTAGTGGTGAAATTGTATATGACAAGCAACTGAAGCCCCTATAGCGCTTGTTTTGATTCATTGCAATAATAGTTGTTAATTCACTACACAGCATGTGAATTGTAACCAAATGCAATTGTAAAGAAACAATAATAGCATGTGATAGCAAAAATAATAATTTAACATTTTTTATTAATAAAATTAACAAATATGTTTTACACACAATTTGATTGAATAAATTGTCAGTGTCTCATGTGAAAACACGATTACATTTGAAAAACATTCACTAGAGTCTGTTTTATTCCAACAGAATACTAATTTTAGCAAAACATGAACATGGACACTACCTATTCAATGAATAAACAATGATTATTGTAATGAACCACGAGCGCTATTATTTTGAAACGAAAAATCCCAGTTTGCATTACCAGGTGAACGTTCTTGCTTTATGTACAGCTCGAGCCAGCGCTGCTATTACATGTCCTCGAGAATAGGCATGATCTTACATCTTCAACAGACTTTAAAATTTGCAGGCAGTCGTGAGTAATCTCCCCCTGACTTTCGTCACGGTGCCACTAGTGTAAAAGCGCGAAAGGCCGTGCTTGAATTTCTAGGTATGTCCCTCTTTGGCTAATGTATTTTAAAGACGGAGGCGTATCATGGCTGCCACAATTCGAGCGGCACCATTGTAGGTATTGTGAATGGAAGATTCTACGCTTATGAAAATACTTTGATTATTAGGTGGAAGTAATTACAAATGAATGAGCACATATTTTTGAAAGAACAAAAGGGTTTTTGCTAAGAATCAACTCAAAGAAATACACAGTGTAGCTTTAAAGCGTAACTCTTGCCAAAATGCAACCTAAGGTTAGCCTGGAAAAATCTAGACCCAAATCCTGAACGATTAAGGGTCTGGGTTCGAGTAATGTAAATGACTCAACTCGAGGGGCGACACCAAGCGTGCATTTGAAAATCTCACTGTACGCAATTGGATAACACTACGACCAATCACCAGTGGGTTTTCACTAACCCTATGGCGGAGCTAACTGGTATATAAAACTCTTGCCGTGTCAGGTCGCAAAACAGCAAAAACGTCCTTTTATAAAAAAGGAACGATTCGAGCCCCGTGTTTTGTTTCTCTTTTAGACAAAAAGCCAAGTCTAACTCATTCATTGTAGTGGCCCAAGTCGTTTTAAACAACTGGTGTTAATCCAAAGCGATCTTACAATGTTTACTAATGACTTCGAGGTCGCAGAGCTGTCGTGTCGTCATCTGTTTAACAAGCCTCTGGCACGCCTATATCAGATACACCGATGTGATTGGTGCAGCTCGGATACAAGGGCATAGTTAAGGAGCAGAATTACTCGGTGCCAGAGTAACTTGCTGAGCAAATTCAAATTGTGCTCTCGCGAGAACTCTAGATTTCCAGGGTGACCTAAGGTCTTATTTTGAATGTTTCCGAGTCAAACTTTCATTTAAAAGCATAATTAGCATGGAAACGCCACTTTTTTTCCCCTATTTTTGGTTTCGTTCAAATCGCCTTTTTAACGGGAGTGATAGGGGCACTACTATGATAGCATATCAAAATGGTTATTTTTAAAACACTAAGAAGGCTCGACACAACATCAAACTTTGCTCGAAGTATCACCAGGGGCTGTACACATGAACTCGAGCATTGAGAACATTGTTTGTGTACACAGAGTTTACTAAAAAGAAAAATGTTGTACAACTCACCTTAGCAGTTTTTGTTTCTGGTTGCTCCCATTTTGCCAGTCAAAACGTGTTTCAGTTTACACTTGAAATACCACAAGGTCTAGAATTCAATGCAAACTTTACGCCTGCACCCTATGAGTCGCTTCAGTGACATCAAATCTAGCGTAAGGACCTCGACCTACTAGCTAGTAATAATACATTGTAACTTGTTACATTTACAATGGGTCATAATATCGTCCCAGAGCTATATGTCATATCATAGCTATTTCAAATATTTTCTACTGATACTTTAAATAATTACTTCTAAAGTAAATCAACAGTTATATCACCTATCTAGCTCAAATTCATACATGCTTGGCAATATTCTGTCAACCTTCATTTTTTATGTTACGTGCCGTTTGTCCAAGTATTTACACAAAGTAGTATCCACACCAAGCAAAGCTAAATCGGCTATTGCCTTCCATTAGTTTTTTCACGTCTTTTCTACTGATACTTTTACTATATGCTTAGCAATATTCTGTCATCCTCCATTTTAAATGTGAAAAAAACACAGGTTGGAGAATCTATAAATACTATAACATTTTGTAAATTATCCTCTCTCTCTCTCTCTGTCCAACCTCCCCTCATGTCCTCATTAACCTTGTGCACAGTACATCATACAATACTTCATCCCACTTCATTCAGCTTTGATGTGACCATGGAGATCACAAAGTGTTGCCCTCTGTTGGTCAGAAATATTACCACACTATCACAGTTCCAGAACATCTTGACATCCTATCTCCATGTTCCACATTTACATTTTAGTCATTTAGCAGACGCTCCTATCCAGAGTGACTTACAGTGAGTGCATACATTTAACAGAAACTAGGTGAAACAACCACAACTACAGGTAGTAGTGAAAGAATTCAATATTTGAAACAGTCAATAGGCAGAAACGTGCTAGAAAAGGATCATACAGATAAACATAAAACATTTTAAGACAACAGAGGTGGAATTCATTTAATTTAAGTAATCATTGAAGAGGAAGGTTTTTAGATGTTTCCTGAAGATGGGTAGAGAGTGCAGTTCTAGCCTCCAGTGGAACCTGATTCCACCATTGAGGAGCCAGGACGGAGAACAGTTAAGACTGATTGGATCAGGAGCTGATTTCCCGAAGACGTGGGAAGGCCAGGAGCCCAGAGTGGCAGAACGAAGAGCCCTTTTAGGGATGTAGGGTTTGAGCATTGCCTCAAGGTAGAGGGGAGGAGCTTCACTTGTTGCTCCGTAGGCCAGCGCCCACCATCGCCTTGTTGCGGATACAAGCTTTAACTGGGAGCCAGTCGAGTGTGTGTAGAAGTGAGGTGACATGGATAAAACTATGCGGGCCACTGTATTCTACGTAGAATTGTCACTTAACAATTGTAATTCCAAACCGTTCAATCAAGGTAATACACCAGCAGCATAGCGTCCTGTATTCCACTGCTGGTTTGCTTCTAAAGCTAAGCAGATTCGGGCCTGATTCCTGGATGGGAGACCAATGCTGCTGGAAATGGTGTTGGAGGGCCAGTAGGGGGCACACTTCTCTCAGGTATAAAGATAATTCCCAATGCCCCAGGGCAGTGATGGGGACATTTGTGGTCACTAAAGGTCCCACGGCACTTATTGTAACAGTAGGAGTGGTAACCCTGGTGTCCTGGACAAATTTCCAATCCGGCCCTCATATCATCATGGCAACCTAATCATCCCAACCTAATCATCCCAACCTAATCATCCCAACCTAATCATCCCCAGCTTTCAATTGGTTCATTCATCCCCCCCCCCCTTCCCCTCAGGCATTTGCTGTAAATGATAATATGTACTCAGGCAAATGTCCTGGTAGAATAAAGATAAATTAAACTATGTGGAGTGTATGACAGCAGCAGTACGATTCTTTATTATTTTCCGCCTTTTTGATTAGACATCAATGAGCAAAAGAAAAAAATTAAGAATACTGAAAAAATTATAATAATTAAATAAAGTGGTTCAAAACAAAGTAAACAAATGGCCTGTCTAGCAAAGCATGAGATATGGAGATGGTCAGATGTCAGGCATTTAATGGGCAAAGAGGCTAGACAGACTGATAACACGTACTGTCACAAAAACATGGACACACACACACAGCCTGTCTTGCACAAACACACAACAGATCTCCGAGTCACACACAGACCGATTAAAGGAAAGGAAGGGTAGAGGCACACACACACACACACACACACACACACACGTACACACATATAAACACATAAACACAGACACACAGTCACAATTACACACACAGAAACACATAAACAAAGTTAGTTACACTTACACACAGAGAAAAACATACACACACTGACAGTCACTTTTACTAACATAGAAACACAAAAACACACACACATAGTCACACACCAATATACACACAAACACAGACCCACACAGACCCACTTAGAGAAGGGGGAGAGGTACACACATACACAGTCACAATTACACACATATAAACAAACAAACAGTCACAGTTACACACATAGAAACACATACACACTCACAGTCACACCTACGCACATATTAACACATATACAATCACAAATTCAAAGGTTTAAACACATACACACAGAAACACACACCTTACACATAGAAACACACACAGAGACCCACAGTGTGTCTATCTGTTTGGGACTGATGGTACTAACCCTCTGGTTACCATTAGTTTTAGTCTTGTGGCGCTGATTAGTATTTCTCCCAAAACGTGTTTCTAGATCGATCAGTGTTAAACCTGTGAAAACACAAATGCCCGCACTCACTCACACATACACATGGCCGCTCACACACCATCAACACACACATTCACAATCACTCACACAACATCCACAACTGTTTCAGGCTGGGGTACACATGCTGATACACTAATAGCGTAATCCCAAGGAGCCAGAGAGGCGCAGTCATTTGAGTCATTACCTCGCACTTCAGCATTGCGGCTAGGACTTCAAATACCGGACACGCATACCAATCATCCCTAGGGATCAGATGGAGGGTGGTGTCACGATGCCAACAGAGGAGTAGGAGGCAAGAGTGCTTTCCAATGGGTAAGTAAAGTACTTATTAGTAATCTCAACAGGACAAAAGAAACAATCCTCTTCGCAGAAGGCACTCAGGAGAGCAACAAAAGGCTGAAAGACTAAGACTGTACTAAAAGATGCACATGGCAAAACAACGAGTAGCACCATCAAAGTTAAAAATCTCCGTAACAACAAACTGTAGTCCGTACTGACGGTGATAATACCCAACAACGTAAAGCAGGCAACAGAGGACTTTATACATTGACTAACGAGGAGAATTGAGACAGGTGTGTGAGAGTCCCAGGTGTGCTTACTGAAGAATTAGCAGTTGCCGATGTGGCGGACGGTGTGTAGTATTCCCTGGTTGACTGCGGAGTTAGAACATCGGCGAGGAGGTAGCACAGGAGACGTTGTGACAGGTGACGCAAATGCATTCAGTGAATAGAGCGGACTGTTGGATGTCGTACATTGTTGCCTTGCCTTTTCATGCTTCGGCAAATATACTTGTTAGGCTGGTTGCCTGCAAGCACAATAATAGTTGTTGGCTGGGGAATGTGTTCTCCTCCAGTGGGTAAAATACACTCTATGTCCAAAAGTATTTGGACACCCCTACTAATGGTGGAGGAGGGATAATGGTCTGGGGCTGTTTTTCATGGTTTGGACTAGGCCCCTTTGTTCCAGTGAATGTTCATCTTAATGCTACATGATACAATGACATTTTTCACAACTGGGTGCCTCCAACTTTGTGACAACATTTTGTGGTAGGCCCTTGCCTCTCCCAGCATGAATGTTCCCTATGCACAAAGCAGGGTCCATAAAACATGGTTTGATGAATTGAGGAACTCGAGTGGCCTGCACAGAGCCCTGACCTCAGCTCCATAGAAAACCTTTGGAATGAATTGAAGTCAGGTCTTCTCATCCAACATCAGTGCTTGACCTCACAAATGCTCTTTTGGCAGAATGGGCAAAAATTCCAACAGACACAGCAAACGTTTTTGGAAAGCCTTAACAGTAGTGGCCAACTCAAAATTAGTTTTTGTTTTTCAAAACTCTTCACACAGTTCTCCTAACCAAGTTTCATCATTGCACAAAAGATAATTTCACATCCAAATTGCACTAAAACTACCAAAACACTTGTCTCAAATCAACTAATTATTTCATAACACTAGCAAAGTTTGTCACCCAACAAGCCAACACCATCACTCATAAAGCCATGACCTAAACAACATTAACAACATGTAGCATTACACAATGTTTTCTTTTGTAAAATATCTATACAAAACAACACACCTCTCTACTGTTTAGAATTTACTGCAGTATATATTACAGGAATTAATCAGATATGATGCAATATTCTTATAATATAATTTATTAACTAACTTAATAATAACTTTTATGTCATTATTTGCCATTGAGTGATTCCAAAATACAATAATATGTCTATACACCATCTACGATACAGGTACAGTAGCAATGCTTGGGAAATACACCTCAATTATATTATCATCATTTATAGTAGACATAATCTCAACTACAGCTCTTGATCCTCATCTCAGTCTACTCCCATCAGGCATACATACTCCTCTCCCTCACCCAGCCACTGTTCTTCTGCTGTCAGCCATTTCTCTATCTCTGGATGGTTCCATGTTGGCATAAAATGTCCTAAGATGTCCCCGTTTGTGTCGATGATAATGACATTGAAAGACTAACACCTGGGTAGATATTCAGCTACAATGGGAATCAGCTGTGGTTAGTCGAATTGTGTTGATAGTTCAGAATTTTTTAGATTTGGAATATATTTAAATATGGTATTATGTAGAAATTAATCAATTTGCTGTCTTAATAAATTTTGTGTTAATGTCTGTTAAAGGTTTTCAGCGTGCAGTTTTCTTTACCGAGTTTTGAAACGCGTATGTTTATATGTGCAAATTGGCCTGTAGGTACATTAAGTTTTGGTGGTGGTTGTGTCTGAGTAAAAACATAATTATTTTAATTTAGTAATTGAATGCATTTTGTGACAAAGCAATGAATAACAATCCACAGTTTAGCCTGCTTTTGTGCTCACTGTGTAATACTTCACAAAAATTCCCATATTAGAACCTTTTGCCGGTCCCCATAAGGACAAAGTACATTTCTGACTTAGGGGTTTTGTTTAGGGCCAAGGCTACAATTACAATTAGGGTTTCAATTTAGGGTACTTTTAGGTTCAGGCATTCCAGGTTAGGTTTAGGGCTAAGTTTATTCATTAGAGGATGGTTAAGTTTAGGTTAGGTTATTTAGGTTTAGTGTGAGGTTAGGGTTAGGGTTAGCTTAAGGCACGGGTTAGGTTAGGTGACATGGATTTTTATGTTTTCTGGTCCGCACAAGGTTAGCTGTACACGACTGTATGTGTGTGTGTTTGTGTAGGTGTGTGCGTGTGTGTGTGTGTAGGTGTCTGTGCATGTGTGTGTGCATGTGTGGCAGTGATTGTCTGTCTCTCTCCTCTGACAGCTAACACTGATGCATAATGTCACACCAGGCAAGGGACAAGTCAAGACTCACTACCCTGGGGAATTAATAGACACACAGTTTACAGACACACACACAGTGTACAGACACACACATACTGTACATTCAATCACACACACACAGGCGAAAAAAGAGTAGGCATTTCACTGTTGTTTTCAAAGAAAACTTTTAAATACATTGCCAAATATCCACTGTCCATCAATGATGACATCACAGCCTGTAGCCAGATGGCATGACATTTAAATGCTCCCACCTCATTAAATGCTTCCTGAAACCCCAGAGATTTCATTTATCTTAATTTCCCTCCTATTGTGAGCACTGTCTCTCTCTCGCTACTCTCAATGATTCTTGCTCTCTTTTCACCACACCCACCTCTTCCTTTCTTTTACTCCTCAATGCTTTACCTCTCTCCCTCTCTCTCTCTGGTTTTTGGGTTAGACATTTTTGTAATGGGGCCCAGGTACTCCAGGGAGGAGAGAGGGAAGTGTGTTTTGTTTGCCCAGGCTAATCTGGCATTTTGGTTGAAAAGGAGAAATAGAATTAGAGGTATGGGGGTGATTATTAATAATGTTGGAGAAATTTCAAGATGTTTGGAGAATAGGGGTATGGTCCCACGGAGAGGAGCTGGGTTCCTGCGGAGGACATCCTAAACCCGAACCTGATCAGGAACTTTCCCCACCTTCGCCCTGATCGACCTGCTCCTCGACCTCAGGGTCGTCCATCGGGCTGGCAGCATCTTGTGTCGGAAGCCGCACGTCCAGGGGTGGGTTCTGTCATGACTTTACCTGCTGTCCCTCCCGGGCGATCATCGTCACCGGTCCACAAGTCACTCGTCTGTGTCACCTCATCCCAGCACCCAATGGCAGCAGAACTCAATACACCCTATCTAATCCTGCACACCTGCTCCTTCCACTGTATATATAATAGTCTCTATAATTGTAGTGTTCATATGTTTTACAGTATTGTTTTTACATTGCTAGTCAGAGGTGCCAGTCATTTTGGACCCCACTGTATATTGCATTTGCTGTGGGTTGTTGTTGTGGTTTGTGTTGTATAGTATTATGTATTTGTTTGGGGTTGCGTGTACGTGCTGGAGCAATACAACCATGTGTGATTTAGGTGGGGGGGGTGTAGGGTGGGTTTCAGTGTGATGTAGTTTGCCTTAGTAAAGACAGATGAAAGATCAAACTCGCTCCCTCTCTCTCGCCCTCTCTCTCTCTTTCTCGCCCTCGCTCTCTCTCGCTGTCTCCCTCTCCTTCTCTCTCTCTTTTTCTACCTCTCTCCATCTCCCTCTCTCCCTCTCTCTCTCTCTCTCTCTCTCTCTCTCTCTCTCTCTCTCTCTCTCTCTCTCTCTTTCACTCTCTCTTGGACCGGTTGCACCAATTGGTTGTAACTGGATCACAACTGAAATTATAATGGTGAATTATAATTACTCCCAATCAAGAATGATACCATTTACAACAGCTGAGCATAAGCCCCGTGTGCGATATGCCTGGGCGTAGATTCTACACCCATTAGCTATGAGGCACAGAGCAGCCAAGGGTGTGAACTCACAAACATTCTCCATGGTAACACTGTTCTCCATAGAAACACCAGGCCTATTTGAAAATAGCCATAATGAAGCAAGGCGCGTCTTATCTCTCGATTTCCAGCAGGCTATTAGAAGGCAAAGTGTCATTAGAAAAACCCACTGGATATGTATACAGGCCAGGCGTGTACAGAGAAGTCTCAAATTAGGAGATGTGTTCTGTTTAAGCTCTTGGCTCAGCTGCTTCCTGTATCCAGTCGAAGATACTGCTAATTTGCCCGTTGCAAACATGTCTGCATTTCAGTATCAAATTCCTTTCTGAACCTGACCTGTATGTCTTCCCAAGCTATGATGATCCTACTAGAAGATGCACATATGTTGGACATTCAAGAGGATAGTGTAGGTGTGGTGGCATCATGCTAGTGAACTGTGGATACACCCCGCAAACATGCATACACAAAAACATAAAAGATGTATGCAATTAATAATGTAAGTTGTTCTTGCTCCGGATAAGAGCATCAGCTAAATAACTAAAATACAAAAGCGTTCTTGTTGCACCTGGCTCAGCCTCAGTGTTCTAGCTGTAAACAATGTGTTAAAGGAGCTGGAGTTCGTGTCTAAAATAAATTATAAACCTGAATATGATACAAGTAGACTAGCTACATAGGAGAGGGCACACAGTGCAGTGCCAGGCTGAATGGGATGGAAAGACCTAATGAGTGTAAAAAAGATGGCAGTGTAACCTTGAAATAACCTACATCTGGCAGTTAATGAGTAATGAAGATTTGCTTTCGTTATTTACAAACAGTCCTAGGCTGTTGTCAGGGAGATGTTGATACTGACCAGGGTTCAAAATTAGCACCATTTACCACCCAAATGCTGGTAAAATATGCAGATGGCTGGTATATTTGCTTCACTCACCAGCCAAAAAAACAATAGTAATCTATTGAGTGGCTGGGAAAAATTTGAACATTCGGAACCCTGATACTGACCCCTCATCCTCTATTGTCTTCATCCTGTTAGGTTGATGTGGACATATTGGTGTTGGTTGTCTGAGGTGTAGAGGCTGGGGTGTTATAGACTGGAGTTGGTAGACTCTGAGGTGTAGAGGCTGGGGTGTTATAGATTGGTGTTGGTAGAGTCTGAGGGGTAGAGGCTGGGGTGTTATAGATTGGTGTTGGTTGAGTCTGAGGGGTAGAGGCTGGGGTGTTATAGACTGGAGTTGGTAGACTCTGAGGTGTAGAGGCTGGGGTGTTATAGATTGGTGTTGGT
>JACXGM010032314.1:0-12674 GCA_016801145.1 Umbra pygmaea | reverse complement strand
CCATTAATTATCACACAGTTGTTTGGCTCCTTTGTAAACCATACTGAAATCTTCTAAATGGCCCTGATCTAAAGTTTACATTACCTTAAACATTTGGCCTTGTTACAGACACACAAAGTGACACACACAGTTTAAAAAGGCAATTAAAATTTAAGTTTCCACACCTGTAGCATTTAAATTGCAATTAGTGTCTGTGTATAAACAGTCAATTAGATTGTTAGCTTTCACGTGGATCCACTGAGCAGTCTAGATACTGAGCCACGAGAAGCCGAAAATAACTGTCAAAAGACCTGTGTAATAAGGTACTGGAACTGGATAAAGTTGGAAATGGAAATATATATAAAGCCTTGCAAAGTCCAGTCAGTACTGTTCAATCACTTATTAGAAGTGGAGGATTTTGGGATCTCTTGATACCAAACCAAGGTCAGGCAGACCAAGAAAGATTTCAGACAAATCTGCCAGAAGAATTGTTCAGAATACCGTACAAAGAAAAACCCACAGGTAACCTCGGAAAACATACAAGCTGCTCTGGGAAAAGATGGTGTGGTTGTTTCAAGAAGCATAATATGACAGTACTTGAACAAAAATGAGCTGCATGGTCGAGCGGCCAGATAGGAGCCATTACTGCGCCAGTGCCACAAAAAAGCCTGGTAACGATATGCCCGACAGCACCTTGACAGCTTCTGGCACACTGTAATTTTGACTGATGAAAACAAAATAGAGCTTTATGGTCATAACCATAAGTGCTATGTTTGGAGAGGTATCAACAAGGCCTAAGAATACCATTCCCAATGTGAAGCATGGTGGTGACTCACTGATGTTTTGGGGCTGTTTGAGTTCTGCAGCATGTTATTGGACAATACTGGCAGCCAATGTGCATTCTTCTGCACAAAAGCTGCGTATGGGACAATCTTGGACTTTTTACATTATTTAATTTGTTGCCATGTTTTGTTTATGGTTGTGCAATTCTGTTATGACCTACAGTTGAATATGAATCCCAATGTAAAATAAATTAAAAAAAATGTTTTGCCTGCACACACATGTTGTCTTTAAAAATAATACATCTAATACCAATTCTCCAGGGGTATGCAAAATTTTGAGCACAACTGTAAGTCGATTTGTATAAAATGATCTGCTAAGTGACGTAAAAATGCATTCTCTGACTTTTAGCCATTAGCTTAAAGCCTGAGCGATTGAGACATAATGGCTGAAAATTGAGATTAAAAACATATTACAGATCTAGCCCAAAGGGTGAGGTTTTAGCAAACATTTTAAGATATCTTTTGCTTTTTTTAAATTATTTTTCATGACAGGACAGAAGAAGGCAGAGACTAGAGAGAGAGAATGTAGCAAGTGGGAGACGGGAAGGAAGAGCACAGGTACTGTAGTTGACAGAGCTGGGCCCAAACTGCTGTCACCAGGGTCATGTGGTCGGAGGTCGGGAACTTAGACTGCTATACTGGAACCAAACTCCAGCATTATTATTTTGTTAAAGGCACAACATCCATCCATCCATCCATCCATCCATTATCGTCCGCTTATCCGGGATCGGGTCGGGTTTGAAAGGCACAACATTCAACATCATATTTATATTGAAAATATTCATTATTATACAATAAGTCTGTCATCACTTGTTAACATACTGTTAAAAATTCTATTTTTATATCTCTGTGCTACACAACATGGGTGACTGAGTAAACCACCAGGTCTCATCCAGGAGCTTTCAAAACAAAGTCACAACCCAGGATTTTGCATATCCTACTTCCTGTCCATTATCTGATTATCCTGCTTTATGTCCATCTGCAGTACCTATCTGATGGACTGAACATCTCTCTATCCTTCCGGTGATGGAAGCATATCTATGAGTGATAGACAAAACTGCAGCTGTGAAATAAAAAAAACATGACAGGTGTGGACTTACTGATACCAAACAAGGCTGTTTTTAGGGGCGACAGAAGGGGAGGACAGTTTGTATTTATTGGAGGGGCTTCAAAATGATTTTTTTGTCATTTATTCTATCTTCCTCTGCATTATGTTATTGTACCTCCTTTTTTGGTTGAGTAGCTTATGTGTTCAGGTAGAACTACATTGTGTAGTATTAACATGCTTCTCCAATATGATCAACATGTCATTAATCATATCTGCTCTATTGAAGTTTTTTTTAGAACATTGTGTTTCTGAACAGCCTGTTTTAGAATGTTTTTCACAGTCTTATAGCTAGCTACAACTTTATTTACATATTCCTATGTTGAAATTGTACCATGATACTATGAACAAACTACATGAGTATCATTAGGCGTTTCTAGGCGTAGGTAACTTAGGCGGTTGTCTAGGGCACCACCTGGAAGGCCTTGTCCCCCACTTGGCTTAAAAATATTCAATATAAAAAAAATTACAAATGTGGACTCTTATCCAGAAGGTCATATAGTAATTACAGGGACATCCCCCTAGAACAACTTAGGGTAAAGTGCCTTGCTCAAGGACACAGTCAGGAATGGAACCAGCAACCTTATGAATACAAGTCTGGCACTAAGCACTGAGCCTAATGACACCCTTTACTGTGGCATTTCTCCTACTCTAGGATGTTTAAATGGAGATATAATAATAAAATCAGAATCAGAAATTAAATCAAATGCAATTACCAGAGTTGGGGAAAATATGCAATTGGTCAAAAATATATATTTTATAGGGCCCTACATAATTCTAATTTCTAGCTAGCTGGCTAACAAAATGGCACCTGCTTATCCACACTGTAAATGCTGGGATATTTCGCAATGTTGAAGCTACTGCATATCTAGATGTACAGTAGACAATGAACGATTAAATCGGATGAGGTGGAAAAAAAGCCCATTCAAACTATATCCTCTCTCCTGCTGTCTAATAGGCTCTGTGTTTTTTCAAATACACCACTTCAGTGTAGTTTAGTTTTGGGATTGTCAGCACAATTAAGTGAGGGTATTGTCGATCATCAATCTGTAATTACTTGACCATCTGGAGACAAACCATACAAACTGTAAGTCTAACATTAAATGACACATACTCTGTCTAACATTGAATTATTCAAACTTTAAGTCTAATATTAAATGGCACATATTTTAAGTCTAACATTAAATTACACACACAACAAACAATGATGTAATGTGACAGATGAAAACATAATTCCTACTGTATGTGGCTGTGCATACAGTATACTGCAGTGTACATACACTGTCCAGTACACACAATAATTTCCAAAAATATGTTTTCTTGACCGTTTCACAAGATGACTAATAGCTATCCAAGAAAGACTCCTCTGGTAAGTCATGCAGTTGGACAGGCCAAAGCAGCCGTCTCTAAAAATACACTTTTTTTCACAGTGAGAATGTCACTAGTTCCATTTATGAGGCGCACAAATGCCAAAAGCATTTACCAACACAAACATTTTACGGAGCATCTCCATCAAGTTCCCCTGCCCAGGTGAATTCAAATGCCATTCATGTGTAAAACAAATAGGGAGCCCCCACAAAGGTGTGCAAAGTATTCTGATGATCAAAGTGTGTGAGAATGGCAGCCTTGTCCTGGCCTGGCTATTATCAGGGCCATGAATGGCTGTCTCCCCCCTTTGTTGGCCTAGGCATTGACAGTCACTCACCCGGCAATGACTGTCACACCAGCGCAAAGAGCCAGCCGCCGACAGAGGCCAACCACATCAAACGAGCCAATGGAGGGGCCCTGCTCGTGAACCGTAGCAACACCTCCTAGTCCTCACCTACATCTCGGCAGCAGACACCAACCGCTGTGACTGTGATCCCAGCCACCATCTCTATTCAGAAAAGTTGTACTGGCTGGACCTCGTTTCCCAGCTCCCTTTCTCAAGTGGTGCTTATGTTAACATGCAGCACCTCAAAGAAAAAGTTGCACAAGTCTATAGAAAATGCTTTTTTGTTTGAGAAGGGCAATGTGACACTTGTTAGGTCAAACTCCAAGAAAAAAGTAGAAATTATTTTCTATTTACGATATCAAAACAATTGGCATATGAAACAAAGATAATATTGTGATTCAGTGTGCATGTGAATCTAAATTTTGATTAGATTAGAATCTAATCTGGATTGTTCTTGACACATTGTAGTAGATTAGACTGTGAATACAAGCAGCCTAATTCCTCTTTCTTTAGACAATAGTAGATTTGAAATATTTTTAAATAATAGTTGATATTTTTTCATTAAATTAAATACATTGAATTGGTAAAAGGACTACAGTAGTTAGTGAAATAGAAAATAGAAGTGGGCCCTATCTGATATTCTGTTTCAGGAAATAAAAGAGACATTTTTTCTCCAATTTCATGCACACTGCAGTTTACAGTGCTCTTAAACGTAGCATGAAGTAAGTACAATAAGATCATCAGTGAATAATTCATTCAATAAAGATTAACAATCCCTTTTGGTTAATAGAATGTATTGTTATTTTGTAACTAATTTCAATATAAAACAATGTATCTTGTGATTTATATAATATAATGTAGAGCCTGTGAACCCCATTGGGCTTTCAAATGTAAATGCAGCCATATATTGGACTGTTGTGAATACCTAAATACCAGAGAGTGGTTAGCTAATTAGTTATCTTAATCACAACTGGTATATTACATTATTAGAAATTTGCACAGACAGGTTTTTCAATGACTAAAATTATTATTTTATTCTCAGTACAATAGGAGGCATAGACTAGGAGTCTGGTCAGCAGGGGGAGACAGAGAGGAAGGGCACAGACAGCAGGCTGAGCAGGGGCTCAAACAGCCATCAGCAGGGAGCATGCTTGGTCCAAAGTAACTGGCCGTTCACACCAGGTTTTGAGAAAAGTGAAACTGTACAACGAGAACTTGCAACTCTATGTACGTTTCGTGAGAAATGTCAATCACTTCAGTGTCTTAATATAGAGTATACTTGATAATTTCAAATTTATTAAATAAGCAGTTTCGTCCAATTATGTTGGCTTGTCTCTCTTCAAGAAGCTAAATGGCAAAGCAGTTCTGGGTAACTTAAGCCAGTAGTTTAGAAAAACATAGAAAATCTACATCTCCGGTTAAATAATTGCATGTAATGCAACACATGTTATTTATTTATTTATTTTAAATTTGCCCCATTACCCCACAAGACAATTACATGTACAATATTATTTCCCCTTTACTGTTTTATAACACAAGTTAATCATTTATTATCCATTGTTGTTGTTTTTTTAATCCGTATTTCATTTGTGTGCCTCCACACCAATCGAAAAAAAGAAAGAAATCCTGCACTTAAATAGGAATGCATATGTGGATTGGGGGTTAGCAAAGAGTACATATTCTACATGTTTACAGGCAAAAATATTCACATTATTTCAAACCTATCAAAAAGCAGGGAGAAAAATAAATGTGTCCTGCTAGCTGTACAATCACATTTGTATTTTTTTGCACTCTTTTTTTCTTTAAATTTAGTCAACGGAAAGCACTCCATTCCATATCATGAAATATAAAATAATTCATACAGACACAAAAGTGAAGCAAAAAATAAATCAATAAATAAAAACACATTTTTGGACTGCCTGAATATATTCATGTTGGAAACCTTTTTCCACACCCATCTGCGAAGTCAAAGCTTCTAAAACAAAACAGAAAAACAACAGGATATAAAATGTATGCAATTGAATACATTGATGGAGGGACTGGAAGAGGTAAATATTGGATGGAGAAAGGCAGATTTTTGGAACACACAAAAGGCAGAAGGACAATTCAAATCATTGATAGTAATAATTCACCAAATATACACATATTCAAGAAAGAATCCTTGAATGTCCTCTTTTTTGCCTCTTTTGCCTGTTTAACCATCTTCCCAGCTCAATTCATTGATGATGCCAGCTCATTGGTCAGTGCACAGGAAAGCATGTGACGGACCCTCATTTCCAGCGAGGTTCCTCTAATTATGCTGTAGTGTCTCACCTGCCATACAAAATGTGTACACAAAGCAGAGAGAACATGTCAAAAGTCCCAAAAATGGATTAATAACTAAATTTTCTACATAGAAGCACTGACCACCATTTGCCATGCTTCACTGGAATGTAAAATCTCCTCTGCACGCTCAAGCTCATCAGTATTAAGCAGAGGGACTGAGACAGTCAACGGTAGCAGAGGTTACTTTGAAGGCATGGACTGTCTGAAGAATTCCTGACATTCCTCCCAGAGTTCCTTGACTTCTTTTACAAGTTCTGTGACAGTTCCAATCAACTATTTAAAGCAACATCTTGTGGACAATAAAAGCATTACAATTCAAAACATATTTAAGGAAAGTTGGAAAACTTCTCTGCACTTTGCTTTTCATTAACTGTCTTGCAGAATCTGGCAACTAATTTACCAATAAACAACATATTGTAGCAAGTGACAAGTATTCTTGTGATGCAAATCAATTATACTCTATAAATATTGTCTTTGATTTGGACTTTTACCTGCACAGTTACATGCAGAAAATTTGATACTCTTTCAGGAATAGGACTGTTTATCTGATAAAGCTGCAAGCAGGAGATACAAGATAAAATCAAATCTTATGTCAAGCAGTTATGCTGTGGACTGCAACTCAATGTATGATCAATGTCATCATCAATAAGGGTGTGCTTCTCATTTCTCTAATTATCCATCCTCATTAGCCTTAACTCCTCCTACTGAAGGCCATGGAGTAAATGCAGAGTAACAGGAACATAGGCTATGTAAAATTTTATATTCATGCTCATGAGGTTCTAGAGATCAGCTAAATATTTTTGGAATTTTATTAATCGAGGCTAAAAACAAACTTGTGATGCACTTTTTAATCACCCACGTCATCACCCATTTTGGCTCTTGGCTTTCATCAAAATTACAATGTTGATTCAATATGAATCAAACTTTAAACTTTCCATCTCAGTCAAAATGATGGTTTGGATGACAACACCACATTGTATCACCTTGCTCTGGTTTATTTCAAAACTTTAATTACTTTTTAAATTAATATATCTTATTGGATTCAGTAACAATAAATCACATGCAAATAACAAGCATGCAAAAAACAGACGAAAGATGTGTGCACCATTGTTTGAAACTCATAGAGGTCATGC
Organism: Umbra pygmaea; assembly: GCA_016801145.1. Taxonomy (NCBI): domain Eukaryota; kingdom Metazoa; phylum Chordata; class Actinopteri; order Esociformes; family Umbridae; genus Umbra; species Umbra pygmaea. The sequence continues at coordinate 5,576 of JACXGM010032314.1, read as the reverse complement.
ATGACCTCTAAACACACAAGACTTCTGTATGGGACGCATTTCTCTCTAATAAGGAAGCATCAATTAGACTACTGAGAAGTGCACATGCAAAACCAAAATGGTGCATATTTTCAAACTACAGTTATTGTTTTTCAACCATTTTTCAAAAGACTTGTTAAAATTATGACGGCCCACCCCTAAACCAAGCCCCCAGTAGATTGGAACAAATTAGGTAAAACCATTAAAAAATGCCCATCATGAACTGACACACCCCACTGATTGGGAAACACCCAGTAGTGTTCTGCACAGATACATGCCTGCAGGATCTTGTGCTCATCAACTACAAATCAATGTCACTGTCTTCACCCATGTGTGCTGTTGACTTTCATCAAAGTTTCAATGCTGATCCAACACACTTTAAACATTGAAATTTCAATCTCAACTAAAATGATGGTTTGGATCAAAACTCACCATTGTAACAATGTTACCATGCCGTCTGGGATGTGTCTGACTTAAAAAATGTATATTTACATTAGGTTAACGATTAATGGCCAGTACAGTACAATTTGCATTGAAAAATAGATAACTCAATTCCAGTATGTTATTTAACTGACATCACGTTTTTAAAAGAAACTCATAAAAATGTAGAGATTGTACCCATAAATACATTTTTATAGAATGTATAGTATAGCGGTTAAAGCACCCACCTTTCAGACATGTGTGTTCAAATCACGAATGTGGACAATTACAATGTAATCCAGGCATGTCACCAGACTTTAAAAACTCCCAGGTCTCAGAAAGATGACCCGGGGCTAAGGGGATTGGGTGTGTGTAATTACATTAGCTATAATTATGTGGGCTATTACATTATTTGTTATAACAGTGCAATACCGAGGTCAAACCCCGAGATCAGGTCTTGTTTTCACGGACTCAGCTGCATAATCCTGTTTATGGTTAGGGACCGTCAATAATTTACATGTCTCAAAGTTAATTATTTCACACAATGCCCACAACATTTAAACAAATTTATCACCCAACACTTTCCCTGGCTGGCATGGATAATGCACACCTAAAATGGTCCTTTGTATATATGTATATCAGCCGCGGTCGATGGATCTTAATTGGGGAGGACGGGCTCGTATTACGCTCGGGACCAGAGTGAATGGAATTGTGTGCAACGCACAAAACCCAGTGTTTTTTCGTTTTGCACACTGGGTTTTGTGCGTTGCGCACCATTCCATTCACTCCGGTCCCGAACGTAATACGAGCCTGTCCTCCCCAATTAAGATCCACCGACCGCGGCTGATGTATATATTATATACATTTTCATAAAAGGAGTAATATTTTGGATGAGTGTGCTGGAGGCAACAGTATCTGTAATCTAGTAACTTCTGAAATTTAAGTAAACTCTAGACATTTATTTCCCTTCATAATTAATTTGCCTAAACTTGGCTATGGTCCACATAAAAAAATCAATTTTCTTAGAAGGGCCAGTTACCCCACTGGGGCAAGGGTAGTTTATTGAAAAATTAAATTGTATTTTTGTTGAATGACTTAGAAACCTCCAAACAATTTCAAATTGTTCACAGAGGACATCACGTGTTGCACAGCCTTTGCAAATTCCCCAAAAAGTTTAACACCTTAAAATTAAAAAATTCAATAGCTTTTAAGGAATGAGAAGATTCCAAAACATTTTTTGGGAAAGTCCAAAGGCTGTGGGTGCACGCTCTGAACAATTTAAAAGTGATGAGGTTTCTAAGTGATTCAACAAAAAAGCCATAGCATTTTCTAAGTTCGTAAACTTTTACAAACTTTTGTGTTTATTAAAGAAAACCTTCTGTCTAAATATCAAAGGCTGTGCAACATGTGGGTGTGCTCTCTGACCAATTTGATAGTGTTTTGAGGTTTCTAAGTTTGATGATGAAAAGCTATTGAATTAATAACTTTGAGGCATGTCATTGATTGACAGTCCCTAACCATAAGAAGACAGCTGTGTACTTTGTCTGATACACCTATGGTGTGGCTGAGTCTGAGAAAACAGGTTCTATTTCTCTTGCTTGTTGTATAGAAGAATGAACAAAGTTCTCTGATTTTAGAAACAAAATTCAAAACTGCCTACAGGTTTAAATTTCAACAACGCAGTGCCTGTTAAGATTCATTGATGGATATGGACAATCTCTCCTGCTAGTGTGCAATTAAAACAGCGCATACGGAAGTCTACATTCACAAAGCACTGTTGGCTCGCCTTGCAAATGTTGATTCTATCGCCGTGTTTGGGGCTGACAAAAAACACCCGAGGCTAGAGCCACGAAAGCCCGGGTCTGGTGCACCCCTGAGTGTAAACCCAAACAAAGTAATCTTGTATTCATTGTCGTCACTTGCAGATGAAGAGTAATTTGCATTCATAACAGACCTGAAACTCTGCAGTCTCAAGATCATTACAAACAATTTTAATATTAACGTTCTGGTCAGCTGACCGAAAGCATATTATTATAATTGTTTTGCTAGGCAGACTCAAAGGTTATTATTAAAACACTCCTGCATTTTAACACAGCCTGGTGGCATAATGGGTTAATAATTCACCTACTTGGCAAGCGAAAGCGGGTTCTAATCTCTGCTCTACCGGTGTAATATTTATTTTTCAAAATATGAGTGGGGATATTTTTTATTAAAAAATAGTGAAGAAGTTTGTTCAAACAGAATATGCTGTATCACTTTCCGTTGGGAATCCCGGATGGCCTGAGGATTGTTTTTTTCACCTTTATTTAACCAGGTAAATCAATTGAGAACTTGCTCTCATTTGCAATCACGAACTAGCCAAGATAAGGCGCAAGGTGCAATGCTACATGAAGTTACACGTAGAGTATAAGCATTCAAGTATACAGTTACACATATAAAAGTATTTGGTTCAATAAAAAAAACTGTAAAAAGTACTTTCGGTCGGCACCAAAGTGCTTCTGGAAAACCGTCCGCCACCTCAGAAGGGGGAAGCGTGGAACTATCAAAGCTGTATACAGTAACTTTGTTGACCTCAACTGAGGAGGTAATAGGGCAGTGGAAGGAGCACTTTGAGGAACTCCTGAATCCTACTTCTACATTATCTCTATATTAGAGTCACAGCTAGAGGATGATGGGGGATTGTCGTCAATTTCCCTGGTGGAAGACACTGAGGTAGTCAAACAACTCCACAGTGGCAAAGCCCCAGGGATTGATGAGATCCGTCCAGAAATGCTGAAAGCTCTGGGTGTGGAGGGGCTGTCTTGGCTGACACGCCTCTTCAACATTGCATGGAAGTCTGGGACAGTGCCAAAGGAGTGGCAGAGTTGGGTGGTGGTTCCCCTGTTCAAAAAGGGGGACCAGAGGGTGTGTGCCAATTACAGGGGTATCACACTTCTCAGCCTCTCTGGTAAAGTCTACTCTAAGGTGCTGGAAAGGAGGGTTCGGCCGATAGTCCAACCTCAGGTTGAAGAGGAACAATGTGGATTCCATCCTGGTCGTGGAACAACGGATCAGATCTTTACTCTCGCAAGGATCCTGGAGGGGGCCTGGGAGTATGCCCATCCTGTCTACATGTGTTTTGTGGATTTGGAGAAGAAGGCGTATGACCGGGTCCCCTGGGAGATACTGTGGGAGGTGCTGCGGGAGTATGGGGTGAGGGGGTCCCTTCTTAGGGCCATCCAATCTCTGTATGACCAAACCCTGTCCGAGTTCTTGGCAGTAAGTCAAACTCGTTTCATGTGAGGGTTGGTCTCCGCCAGAGCTGCGCTTTGTCACCAATCCTGTTTGTAGTATTTATGGACAGGATATCGAGGCGTAGTCGGGGTGGGGATGGGTTGCAGTTCGGTGGGCTAAGGATCTTGTCGCTGGTTTTTGCAGATGATTTGGTCCTGATGGCATCATCGGCCTGTGACCTTCAGCATTCACTGGATCTGTTCGCTGCCGAGTGTGAAGCGGCTGGGATGAGGATCAGCACCTCTAAATCTGAGGCCATGGTTCTCAGCAGGAAACCGATGGAGTGCCTACTCCAGGTAGGGAATGAGTCCTTACCCCAAGTGAAGGAGTTCAAATACCTTGGGGTCTTGTTCGCAAGTGAGGGAACAATGGACCGGGATATTGGTTGGAGAATCGGCGCAGCGGGGGCGGTATTACACTCATTATATCGCACCGTTGTGACGAAAAGAGAGCTGAGCCAGAAGGCAAAGCTCTCAATCTACCGGGCAGTTTTTGTTCCTAGCCTCACCTATGGTCATGAAGGCTGGGTCATGACCGAAAGAACGAGATCCAGGGTACAAGCGGCCGAAATGAGTTTCCTCAGGAGGGTGGCGGGCGTCTCCCTTAGAGATAGGGTGAGAAGCTCAGTCATCCGTGAGGATCTCAGAGTAGAGCCGCTGCTCCTTTGCGTCGAAAGGAGCCAGTTGAGGTGGTTTGGGCATCTGATAAGGATGCCGCCTGGGCGCCTCCCTAGGGAGGTGTTCCAGGCACGTCCAGCTGGGAGGAGGCCTCGGGGAAGACCCAGGACTAGGTGGCGGGATTATATCTCCAACCTAGCCTGGGAACGCCTCGGGATCCCCCAGTCGGAGCTGGTTAATGTGGCTTGGGAAAAGGACGTTTGGGGTCCCCTGCTGGAGCTGCTGCCGCTGTGACACGATCCCGGATAAGCGGATGAAAATGGATGGATGGAAAAAAAACTGTGCAGTTTAATATGTACAAGAAGCGTTAAGGCTTTTTTGATTTATCAGGCTCCAATCTAAATGAGTCCTCACTGATGATTTGACAGGTTTGATGAGGGGATGTGGGAGGTGTGGGGTAGGTGAGGGATTTGGGGAAGGTGTTAATAGGTCAGACACAAGGGTGCCTATAGCATTGAATCTCAGAGTGTTCATCATGTAGAGTTCACCTGCGTTCGTGTATTTACTTGGAACGCGGGCACTTTCAGTGTGTTTGCCAAGTGTCTTCTGCATTAATGTATATGGTGCTGAATGTATTTCTGTTAAATTGAGGTTGCAGGAAAATAAGTTTTAAGTTGATTCATTTGGATTAATATGTACATAAATACATGCTTTACCACACAAAGGAGGGGTTATTAAACCTTAGCAAAGTATGCTTTTTAAAATTTGGAGCCTTATGAAGGTATAGGTTTAAGGGTTATAAGGGGATGGGGGGGTAGATTAATAAATGTCTGTGTGAATTGTTTGGAGAGATTTATACTATTTTTTTATCAATATACACACACCTCCTATATCTAATATGTATTTAATAAGTAAGATATCAAAAATCTTAGTGCATCAACAGGGGTTATTATACTTGGGGGAGATCTAAACAATATTATTTGTTCAAAGGACAGTTCAACAACAACCAGAAAGATAAGCCCACCAAATAAACTCCTCAATTTCTAATTTATTAAAGGGGTGATAGAATGCAAATCCGAGTTTACCTTGTCATAGTTGAATAACGATAGTTCGGTGGGTAAAATAGACATACAGTGTAGCTCAAAGTCGCATTGACACCTATTTGCTATGCAAATCCCACAACTTGAAACTGCCTCTGTAAAACGGGCGAATTTCAAAAAGCCACCGAGTTGACGTCAACTCGGTGGC